>VMDR010005315.1:0-52558 GCA_007922815.1 Macrotus californicus | reverse complement strand
CTAAGGGGGGGGAAGGGGGATGCAGGTGGGAGGGGTTGTGCAGGGCAAGGGGAATAAAGGGGGGAAAATAGAACAACTATAATAGCATAGTCAAAATATATTAAGAAAAGAAAAAAATTCCTGCCTTCATGAAATTTACATCCAAAAAAAAGCAACGACGACTTCATGTGTCACTATGACTTAGGGCACAGCAAGGTGGAGAATTACTAGTCCCCCGACTCCTATAAAAAGTCAGCCGGAGTCAGCCTATCCGGGCCACCGCATTGGCTCAGACTCCGCCCACGGCCCCGCCTTCGGCCCCGGTTCCGCCCACGCTCCTGACGTGGATTTTCCAGGCCCGGCTGCCAGGACCTGGCCAATCAAATCCAAGAAGCAGCTTGGCCTCCATTAAGCTCCGCCTCGGGAGTCCCGGCGCCTGCACGGCTATGGGACCCGGAGGCTTTGTGGCTCGGCAGCTCTGGACGCTGCTGGGCCGTAGGCACCTTTCAGCGGTGGGCGCTGCGTCCCGGCTTGGGTTGCTGGCAGCGGAGCAGCTTCCGGCGGGGCCAGCGCTCGGCCGGGCCTCCGTGACCCCGGATCGTTCGCGCGGCCTCCACGGCGGGCCCGGCCTGGAGGAGCGGACGTGGGGGACAGCCAGCGACCCGGAGTCACGCCCTGCAGGTAGGGGCGCGGGGAAGGCGGCCGCGGCCCCCTGCGTGCAGCCGGAAGCCGGGTGCCAGCCGAGGAGGCTCTGAGTTACCCTTTTTACGCATTTTTCTTGGGGTCATAAAACTCCCACAGATCCAGAGCTGGCTGTTGGCGCCAACTTTGCCATTTCACAGTGAAGACTCTGAGGGCTCCTAAATCCCAGACGTCCGAGCGGCCACACCGGGTCCTTGGCATCCCCACCTCACCGGCCTCACTCCTCTCCACATTCTTCCTATGTCCTGAAAAATGGCCCTGTCCAGAGTGTTGGGGCGTGAAGATTCCAAGGAAGAGCCAGGGGCGCGGGGCGAAGGGTGTAGGAAGAGCTGATAGGATGTGGGGCTAATTTAAGGTCCTCTAATCATTGGAGGCTTTTAGAAACTTGAGAGATGGTAAATAGATCACATCTACAAAAGGCTAGGGTATGCGGGGGGGAGGTGTTAGTGAACCTAGCCACTGGGTCCTTGGGAGTCCGCCGTGGAACGTAAGGGAGCTATAAACTTACAGGCTCTAATACTCTAAAGTGCAGAGAAAAATATCTAAATCTCTAAAGGAAAAAATATTAGGTTCTCACGGGTAAGGTGGTTACGTAACCCAAATGGCTTTATAAGAAAAACTTGGGGATTCAAAATAAGAATAGCTTTTAAACTTTTAGCTCTCCCTGGTTGATTTGGGGCCCCGCAGTTATTCTGCTCGGCTTGTTTCTTCATCTCAAATGAAGGTTGGGGGCAAGCTAGTAAATGCCCTTCCAGCTTGCAGTTCTAGTTTTGTGACCCTCCATGTCTGGGATTCAGTTTAAGACGACCAGAATATCACCCCCCAGCCCCGTAATTTGTGCTGCTTGCCTTTCTTTCTCTGACAGTTCTGCGTCTAAGGTGTATCGCTCATTTCCTCGAGTACTGGTTAACAGAAAGTCATTTGTTGCCGAGTGTGGTTCTGTGTGCACACGGTAATAGCAGCGGATGGATGGTGGCTCTGTGTAGCCTGAGCACGCTCCCTGTAAAAGCAGAGCGATGCTGTGCGACACCACTGCCCGGGCTCAGCTTCCAGGAGGCCTGGGCCCTGCCGTCTTTGAAAACATTTCAAATCAAAATACCCTCCTGGAAGCGCAGCTTCACTGTCAGTGGTCTGTGTCTCTGGGTGCCTACGTGTCTGTCTCCTACTTGGTCACCTGACGCAAGCAAATCTTTGTGCATTTCAGATCATACTGGTCCCAAGTTTGATATTGATATGCTGGTTTCACTTCTGAGGCAAGAAAATGCAAGAGACATTTGTGTGATCAAGATTCCTCCAGAAATGAAATATGCAGATTACTTTGTGATTGCCAGTGGAACGTCCACCCGACACTTACATGCTGTGGTCCACTACATCGTGAAAATGGTAGGATGCTTTCTTTTTCCTTTGGCACCGTTAACTGATGGAACAGTGCCAGTTCATAAGGTCGAGGAGTGATGCATGAGACGTAAACCCATCGATGAGATTATATGAGAAACCCAGATGTTCAGAATTTGAATGAGTGTGTTATATTCTTTGATAGTGAAAGTTATGGGGACACATGTCCAGCCCTAGTGCATCACGATATTTTTAATTCTTGTCTTTTATGACCACAAGGCAAACAGAACTACAGAATAATCTGAGGCAGACTGGAAGACAAGAAAACCCAGAGGGACTTCTAGAGCAGCCCTGTCTGGTGTGGTAACCATTAGCCACATGTGGCTGTTTAATTATAAATTAAAATGAAAAATTCAGTTCTGTAGTCGTGCTAGGCCAGATTTCAGGTGCTCACCGGCCACATGTGACTGATGGCTTCCATGGTGGACAGCACAACTATAAAACATTCCATAATTGCAAAGAGTTGTCCTGGACAGTGCTGACCTAGCGTTTAGTTCAGGTGTCTGAGCGCGCCTGATGTTCTCAAGCACTGTGCTGCGTATTGGGAAGAAGAAAATCAAAAAGGTTTAGTCCTTGCCCTCTGAATTACGGTTGAGGAAAGGGAAGGCAGTCCATTGTCCAGATGGAGTGAATGTGAATTTTTACAGGGAGACATACCTCTCACCTTGTTGAAGACTGGTCATAGAGGGGGCAGTTAAGACCAAAAAAACTAGCTGGGATTGCCTAGAGGAGGGCAGCAAACTAAGTGGGCTGAAAACTGAGCGTCGGTGCCTGGACACATCAGAACAGTAACTTCCCATTCTCCCTTTCCCCAGCCCCTGGCACCCGCCATTCTGCTTTCTGTCTCTGTGAATTCCGCCACCCCAAGTGCCTCATTTGAGTGAAATAATACCCTACTTGTTTCTCTGTGACTGGCTTATGTCACTTAGTATAATGTTTTCAAGGTTCATCTGTGTGGTAGCATATGCCAGAACATTTGATTATATGTACATACGTTTTATCTTTTCATCTGTTGATGGGCATTTGGGTTGCGTCCCCCTTTGCGCTATTATGAATAATGCTGCTGTAAACACGAGTACAGAAATGTCCATGCCCCTGCTCTTTAAAATTTATTTCTTAATTGTAGTCGACATACAATATTTCTTTAGTTTCAGGTATATAAGATAGCGATTAGACATCTGTATACCTTGATGAGTGATCACCATGATAAGTCCAGCACCCGTCAGGTGCCAGACATAATTGTCACATTATTATTGACTCCCTGCGCTGTGTTTTATGTCCCTGTGACTGACGTTATAACGGGCAGTTTGTACTTCTTAGTTCCCTTCACCTTTTCTGCCTATCTCCCCACCTCCCTCACTTCTGGCAGCCATCGGTTTGCTCTGTATCTATGATTTGTTCTTGTTTTGTGTGTTAATTTGTTCTTTAGATTCCACGTTTGAGTGAAATCATAAGGTATTAGTCTTTCCCCCTGACTTCATTTCACTCAGCGTAATGCCATCTAGGTCCATTCACGTTTTCCCAAATGGCAAGATTTTGTTCTTAACTTTTTGCATTTTATTATTTATCTATTTCTTTTTGGAGGTGAGTTACCAAGTCACTTAATTTTTTTATTTAAATCATTTTTTATTTTTCAATTACAGCAAACAAGCAATATTGTATTTTTCAGTTGTATACTCCAGTGGTTTGACATTATATAACTTCCTAAGAGATCATCCCAGTGAATCTCACACCCAGCTGACACCATATGTAGTTATTAGAATATTATCGGTTATATTTCCTATACTGTACTTTACATCCTCATGACTGCTCTGTAACAACCAATCTGTACTACTCAATCCCTTCACCTTTTTCACCCAGCCCCTCAAACCCCCTCCCATCTGTCAACCATCAAAATATTCTGTTTCTTTGAGTCTGTTTCTGTTCTGTTTGTTCATTTATTTTGTTTTAAACTCAGTTGTTGATAGATATGTATTTATTACCATTTTATTGTTCTTATTTTTTATCTTTTTTTTCCTCTTCTTAAAGAAGACCCTTTAACATTTCATACAACACTGGTTTGATGGTGATGAACTCCTTTAGCTTTTTTTTGTCTGGGGAGCTCTCTATGTAGCCTTTCATTATAACTGATAGCTGCTGGGTAGAGTAATCCTGGTGGTAGGTCCTTGCTTTCATCGCTTTGAATACTTCTCGACAATCCCTTCTAACCTGCAAAGTTTCCATTGAGAAATCAGCTAACAGTGTATGGGAGCTTCTTTGTAGGTAACTGACTGCTTTTCTTTTGCTGCTCTTAAGATTGTCTTTTTGTCTTTATTTAACCTTTGGCGTTTTAATAATGATGTGTCTTGGTGTGGCTTGAACTTTTGTCTGTTTCCTTCACCAGGTTAGGGAAGTTTTCTGTCATTATTATTTCAAATAGTTTTCCATTTCTTGCTCACTCTCTCTTTCTGTCACCTCATGATGGAAATGTCGGTATGCCTGAAGATGTCCCAGAGGGAGCTTACCCTATCCTCATTTTTGGGTTTCTTTTTTCTTTTTGCTCTTCTGATTGGGTGTTTTTTGCTTCCTTATAGTCCAAATTGCTGATTTGATTCTCAGCTTTGTCTTCTTCACTGTCAACTCCCTGTAAATTATTCTTCATTTCAGTTAGTGTATCCTTCATTTTTGACTGGTTCTTTTTTATTGTTTCCTTGTCATTTTTTATGCTGTTGAAGTTCTCACTAGTTGATTGAGGATCCTTATAGCCAGTGTTTTAAACTCTGCATCTAGTAAATTGCTTGTCTCCATTTTGTTTAGTTCTTTGTATGGAGTTTTGTTCTGTTCTTTTATTTGGGCCATGTTTCTTTGCCTCTTCATTTTGGCAGCCTTCCTGTGCTTGTTTCTATGAATGAGGTAGAGCTGCTGCATCTTCTGGGCTTGGTAGAGTGGCATTATATAGTAGGTGTTCTGTAGGGTTAAGTGGCACAGCCTTCCTGATCATCCA
Organism: Macrotus californicus; assembly: GCA_007922815.1. NCBI lineage: Eukaryota > Metazoa > Chordata > Mammalia > Chiroptera > Phyllostomidae > Macrotus > Macrotus californicus. Next base: position 47,499 of record VMDR010005315.1, on the reverse strand, counting down.
AGATGGGCACTCCAGATGCCCCTCCCCCCACACGGGGTCCATGTATACCCCCCTGTTGTAGCCTTGATTGCTGTTAGCATATCAATGGGAAGGATTTACCCCCAGGCCAGCTGCCTGCAAGGACTGGCTGAGACCAGTGCAGGATCAGCTGTGCAGGGGCCCACCCCACAGAGTGAGAGTTACTTCAGCAAGGCTCTCGTGCCCCCTGAGTCTGACCCTTGAATGTGTCACTGTGGAGGTGGTTGGGTGGTACTTCCCCATGGTCTGAAGCTGTCCACCAGGGGCACTGGCTCTGGGGCCTTCCAGGAGGTACAGGTCAAGGTCAGCTGCTGCCTGTGTCCTGCCCGAGGCCACTTGGCATGAGCTACAAAGTGATCTGCAGATGGCTACTACTTTTGCTGAGCTTGAAGGTGCCCAGGCCAGGTCAAGCTGTGAACCAGCACTAGCTGCTGCTACTACCCCCGGGCCTGGGGCCACTTATGAAGAGGTAGGGGGGCATGCTGAGGCCAGATGCTGCTTGTTTGAGAGATTTTAGGAAAATCTGAAGCATGAGCCAAGATAGGCCTTTCTTATGGAAAAGCCACTGAAAACAGTTTGGGTGGGCCTGCATGTGGGTGGAGCAGGATTTCAGGGGATCACCAGGGCAGGGTGAACAATGTGAGCCACTTGATGGAGATTCAGGTATGGCTCCCACCTGCCAGGTTGTTGTGGGGAGGGGAGGGCTCAGAAAAGGAGCGATGGCCTCTGCTAACACTTTTGTCTGGCAGAAAGTGCCCCCACCCTGCCCCACCCCACCCCACCTCAGCTCTTGCCCTGATGCCAGACAATTTATTTTCTCCCTATGTGTCCCTGATGTCTTTTGAGCTGCTGCCCCTTTGCTGGAGCTCAGAGGGAATGAGTCCCAGTAAGTCTGTGTGTGAGCCCTTTAAGAGGAACTTCCTGGGACCCCAGAAGCCCTCGTCTCAGCCACAGTTCCCACTGTTTTTTACAGCCAGAAGTTATGGGAACTCAATTGTCTTCCTGGCACTGAAATCCTGGACTTCTGGGCCTGGTGTGGGGCTGGGACTCCTTGCTCCTAGTGGGGGTTGGGCACCTTCCAGAGCCAAGATATCCCTCCCAATTATCTGCATCATATGTGGTACCAGCCTGTTCTGCATCTCTGCCCTTCCTACCAGTTTCTGTGTGGCTTCTTGAAATCCTTAGTTGTAGGACTTTCATTTAGCTAGATTTCAGGTGGTTCTGTAGTTTGTGATTTTGTTCAACTTTTGACATTTTAATTATGATGTCTTGGTGTGGGCCTCTTTGGAATCATTGTTTGTGATTCTCTGTGTTTCCTAGGCTTGTATGTCTATTTCCTTCACCAGGTTAGGAAAGTTTTCAGGCATTATTTCCTCAAATAGTTTTTCTGGAACTCCTGTGATGTGAATGTTGACATGCTTGATGTTGTCCCAGAGGTCCCTTAAACTATGCTGTTTTTCATTCTTTTTGCTGTTCCAGTTGGGGGGTTTCCACTGCCTTGTTTTCCAGATTTCATTTGTTCCTCTGTATCATCTGATCTGATGTTGATTCCCTCTAATGTATTGTTTTTTAATTTTAGTTGTTGTATTCTTAAGTTCTGTTTGGTTCTTTTTATAAACGGTTGGCCAAAAAGTTTGTCTGGCTTTTTTCCATAAGACGGCTCTAGTAGCGCTTACTAGTCTTTAACTTCATTCGAAACAATTTTGTTAGATTGTATTTTGTCAGCTGTCTCATCAGTGTACATTTTTAAAAAAACTTACCAAAATTGGCAAATTTTTGTGTAGCCATTTTAATATTGAAGATGAAAGAAAATATGCAACATTTCGGCATATTATGTTTCATTATTTCAAGAAAGGTAAAAACGCAACTGAAAGGCAAAAAAAGGACTTGTGCAGTGTATGGAGAAGGTGCTATGGCTGATTGAATGTGTGAAAAGTGGTATACGAAGCTTCATGCTGGAGATTTCTCGCTGGACGATGCTCCGTGGTCGGGTAGGCCAGTTAAATTTGACAGCGATCAATGTGAGACATTGAGAACAATCAGCCTGATTCCACACAGAAGATAGCCGACATACTCAAACTATCCAAGTCAGTAAAGTTGTTAGTAAAAACGAAAAGTGTCTTTTATTTTATGGAAAAAACTAAGCAGACTTTTTGGCCTACCAGTATTTTCTTTGTTGAAGTTAACACTGAGTTTCAACTATTCTGTTCCCATTTGTTGTGCATCTTTATGACCATTGTTTTGAACTCTTTATCCGACAGGTTGTTTTTCTCCATTTCATTTAGTTCTTTTTCTGGAGTTTTGTGCTCTTCTTTCATTTAGAACATATTTCCTTGTCTCTTCGTTTGGACTGTTTCATTTCTGTGTATTGGGTGGATCCAGTATGTCTCCTGCTCCTGAAAGAGTGACTTTATGTACATGGTATCCTGCGAGGCCCAGTGGTGCAGTCCCCCTGGTCACCAGAGTTAGAAGCTCCAGGGCATCCCCACGTGGGTTGTATGTGCCATGATTGCTGCAGGTACATCAGTGAGGGGGATTGACTCTCAGGCTGATTGGCTGTGAGGACCGGCTGCAAGTACAGCAGACTGGCTGTTGTGCAGGGGCTGGTCCTTTGGGGCAGGAGTTTAGTGTAGCTCTGATGCCAACTGAGGCCAGTCACTGCGTGTGTAGGGTCTGGGGCCTCTTAGGAGAGGCTGCAGTGTGAGTCAGGGCTGGCCAGCACTTGTGCCAAGCTTCATGGTCCTTGTAAAAGGCTACTGTGCTAGCCATGGTTGACCACCCCTTGTGCCAGGCTTGGGGCCACCTGGTAGGAGCTACAGTGCAAGCTGAAGTGGTCAGTTGCCACCTGTGCTTAGCTTGAGGGTGTTTGGGAGAGAGGACAGTGCAAGGTGAGTCTGGCCGCAGCTTGTGCTACGCTTGAGGAGGGTTTGGGAGAGATTGCAGTGCACATCGAGGCCAGCGACATGAATGGAGGGTCTGGAGCCTCTGGAAGAGACTCCAGCCAGGAGAGTGGGTTGGGTGGGACAAGGTCTCAGGGAAACGCCAGGGCCAGGTGAATGGTGTGAGCCAGGTTAATGAAGAGGGATGGATTTTGCCAGCTGTGTGGGAGGAGAGCTCAACAAAGGCACAGTGGCACTTTGTCTTTTTGTCTCAAGAGAGTTCCCACCAGTCAATCCCTACCCCTCCAGCCCTCACCCTAAAGTTAGTCAATTGAATGCCTCCCTGAGTGACCCAGGCATCTCTTGAACTGCTGTCTCTGTGCTGGAGCTCGGAGCAAGTGTTTGTGCGCGAACCCTTTAAGAACAGTTGCGGTCTCCCACCGCTGTCTCCCTCAGATGCAATCCCTGCTGGTGCTCCAAGCCAGATGTTAAGGGACGACTCTTACCAGCACAGTTGCTTCAGGCTGGGGAGGCTTGGTCCCCTCTTTCCTCCAGGGCAACCTGAGATAGATGTTCCTCCCATTTATTGGTTGCTACCTTCTGGGTGTGGGACCCGTTCGCACCACATCTTGGCCCCTCCTCTGCATTGTGATGTGGTTTCCACTTTATGTCCTTAGTTGTAGGAGTCCTGTTCAGGTAGTCTTCGGTGGTTCTCAGTGATGATGGTTCTGTAATTTAGTAGTAATTTTGATTTGTTCATGGAATGAGTTCAGGATTTATCTGCTCCACCATTTTGACTCCATCATGTCCCTGCTTTTAATATCAGAAGTGAAATTGCCAGATCATGATAATTCTATTTTTAATTTTTTGAGGAATCACTAACATTCCCACCAGCAGTTCACATGGGTTTCAATTTCTCCACATCTTTGCCAACACTTGTTATTTTCTGACTTGTTGATAATAGTAATCCTAAAGTGTGTGAAGTGTATCTTGTTGTGGTTTGATTTGCAGAGTAATTAGTGGTGTTGAGCATCTTTTCACATGCTTACTGCTCATTTGTATATCTTAAGGTAGAGAAATGCCTCTTTAAGTCATTTGCCCATTTTTCAAACAGGTTGGGAAGTTGTAAGAGTCCTCTGTATATTCTGGATAGTAACCTCCTATCAAATGTGATTTGCAATATTTTCTTACATTCTGTAGGTTGCCTTTTTGCTGTTGATTGTGTCCTTTAATGCACAAAAGATTTTAATTTTAATAAAGTCCACTTTATGTACTTTTGTTGTTACCTTTGACTTTGGTGTCATGTCCAAGAAGTCGCTGTCCAATGTCACAAAGCTTTTTCACTGTGTTTTCTTCTAAGGGTTTTATAGTTTTAGGTCTTATGTTTAAGTCTTTTTCCTTTTTGAAGTAGTTTTTGTAGATGGTGTAAGCCCACGGGGGGTCCAACCTTTTGGTGTCTCTGCACCACACTGGAAGAAGAGTTGTCTTGAGCCACACATTAAATACATTGCGACACATAATCACAAAAGAATCTCATAACACTTTAAGTAAATTTAGATTTTGTGTTGGGCCACATTCACAGCCATCCTGGGCTGCATGAGGCCCACGGGCCACGGGTTGGACACCCCTGGAGTAAGGGGCCAACTTCATTCTCTTGCAGGTAGATAGATACCTAGTTTTCCCAGTACCATTTGTTGAAAAGACTGCTCCTTCCCCACTGAAGGGATTTGAAGCCCTTGTTGAAAATCATTTGGACATACGGGCTCTCTCTTATTCCATTGTTCTATATGTCTGCGCTGATCACTGTTGATTACTGTAGCTTTGTAGTAAGTTTTGAAATCAGGACATTTCAGACCTCCAACTGTGTAGTCTTTTCAGAATTGTTTTGGCCTTTTAGGGTCCCTTTAGACTACATACATATTTTAGGATCGACTTCTCTGTTTCCAAAAAAAAAGTCATTGGGATTGTGATGGGCATTGCATTGAACTTGTAGGTAACTGTAATGCTGACATCTTAACAATACTAAGTCTTCCAATCTGTGAAATCAGGGTCTCTCCACTTATTGGTGTCTTTCATTTCTTTTAGCAACATTCTGTGGTTTTCAGCATACAAGTCTTTGGCCTTTATGGTTAAGTTTATTTCTAAGTATTTATTCTTTTGATTCTATGGTAGATGGAATTTTCTTAATTCTCTTTTCAGGTTTTTCATTGTTAGTGTATAGGAGTGCAACTGACTTTTGTGAGTTGATTTTTTTTATCCTACGATATTGAATTCATTGGCCCGTTCTAATGGTTCTCTCTCTCTCTGTTCCTCCCTCTCCACCACCCCCACTCTCCCCCCTGCCTTTTCCTAGAATCCTTAAGGTTTTTAGCATATAAGACCATGTTTCTACAAATTGAGATAATTTTATTTCTTCCTTTCCAATTTGGATATTTTATTTTTCTTGCTCTAATTGCTCTGGCAAGAATACTACTACTAGTTGAGTAGAAGGGACAAAAGTGGGCATTTCTTGTCTTGTTACTAATCTTAGAGGCAAAATTCTTTCACCATTTAGTAAAATAGCTGTGAGCTTTTATTATCTTGAGATAGATTCTTTTGATTCTTAGTTTGTTGAGTGTATCATGAAAGGATGTTGAATTTTGTTAAAAGCTTTTTTTTTATAAATTTGAGATAGTTCTGTGGTTTTTGTCCCTCATTTTATTATATTGATTTCATGTGCAACCATCTTTACGTTCCAGAAATAAATTTTACTTGGTTGTGTATATATTTTCCCACATGCTGTTGAATTGGTTTGCTGGTATAGTATCTTTGGTTGGCGTTGTGTCAGGGTAATGCGAATCTCACAGAATGAGTTAGGAAGCGTTCTCTTCAGTGGTTTTTAGAAGGAGTTTGAGAAGCATTTGTGTTAGCTTTTGTTTAAATATTTGTTAGAATTCAGTGAAGCCTTTGTTGGGAGTTTTTTCCCTTTATGTTCTCTTTACTTTTTATTTTTTTAAAGATTATTTATTTATCTTTAGAGAGAAGGGAAGGAAGGAAGAGAGGGAAACATCAATGTGAGAGAACAGCATTGATCAGTTGTCTCTCATAAGTGCCCAACTGTGGACTGAACGCACAACCCAGCCATGTGCCCTGACTGGGAGTTGAACCAGCAACTTTGCAGGATGCCCAACCAGCTGAACCACACTGGTCAAGCCTCCCTCCCCGCCCTCTCTGTTTTTAAGATCAAGATATAATTGTGTTGAGAGGTTTTGATTATTGATTCAGTCCTGTTACTATTACTAAATAGGTCTGTGCATATTTTTTTATCTTGATTCAATCTCGGTAGGTTGTGTTTCTGGGAATTTATTCATTTCATCTAGGTTATCCAATCTATTGGCGTACAATCATTCATAGTAGTGTTATAATCCTTTTTCCTTTTCTAAACTTGATAGTAATGTCCCCTCAGTAGTTTCTGATTTTAGTTATTTGGGTCGTCTATTTTCTCACTTATCAATCCAGCTAAAGATTTGTCAATTTTACCAATCTTTTTGAAGAACCAAATCTTGGTTTCATTGATTTTTGCCTCAAGATTTTTCTCTGATCATTGTTTCCTTCTTTCCGCTAGCTTTAATTTGTTCTTCACTTTCTAGTTCTTGCAGGTGTAAGTTCAAGTTTTTGATCTGGGGACTTTTGACCTATAAGCATTTATAGCTATTAATTACCCTCTTGACCCTGTTTTTACTGCATCCCATAAGTTTTGGTATGTAATCTTTGGATTTGTCTCAAGATATTTCCTAATTTCCCTTGTGATTTGTTCTTTAACCCATTGGTTTCTTGAAAGTTTGTTGATTTCCACATATTTGCGGTTTTTCTAGTTTTTCCTCTGTTGATTTCTTGTTTCTTTTCATTGTGATCAGGAAATACTTTATGATTTCAATTTATAAAAATTTATTAAGACTTGTTTTGTGGCCTGATATCATGATCTATCTGGGAAGAATGTTCCATATATGCTTAAACATATATATTCTGCTATTGTTGGGTACAGTGTTCTGTTAATGTCTGTTAAGTCCAGGTGCTCTGTAGTGTTGTTCAGGTCTTCATTCTCCATTGATCTTCTGTTCCATTATTGAAAATGGGGCAGTGAGTCTTCTATATTTCCGTGTTACCATCTCTTTCTTCAATTCTGTCAGTGTTTTATATGTTTAGGAGCTCTGGTTTTTGATGCATGTATGTGTATAGTGGTTCCGGCATCTTGGTTAGTTGTCCCTTTTAATGTCCTTTGTTATAATAGTTTTAGACTTAAGTATATTTCCTCTGATTGTAGTAATCTGTTGTTTTAGACCATTCATAGCAGTATTGTCATAGAGATAGTTGAAATGGACTGAGAAGACCTAGCCTTGAAGTGGGAAGGCAGCATCTGCCTCCCCTGACAATGTCCATCCCATCATGGACAGAAGGATTGATGTGGGTGAGCTTGGTCTTGAATGAGCGCAGGCCTCTCTCTGCACCAGAGACACTGTGTGGATGGGTAGAGTGGCCCAATCAGAAGGATTTGGCCACGATTCAGGAGAGAGGAGTAGAAGTTAGGGAAAATAGTTTCCCCCTAAATCCTCCCCAAGTTATTTTTTATGTTTTTTTTAATCCTCACCCGAGGACATGCTCACTGATTTCAGAAGCAGGGGAAGAAAAACAGACCAGTTGCCTCTTACACACCCTAGCTGGGAATTGAACCCACAACCTTTTGGTGCATGGGATGACCCTCCAGCCAACTGAACTACCTGGCCAGGGCTCCCTATTATTAATCATGGGTCAGAGTATGAGGGATGTGGTAAGCTAGGTCCCAAATTAAGTCCAAGAAAAAATACCATCAGACCCTCAGTAAGATCAGAGATTTCCCTTATCTCTTCTCCCTTTAATATGTGACCTCTCCTCTTTCAGTACAAATTCCTAAAATGTAAAAGCGAGCCCCACGTGAAGATTGAAGGAAAGGACACTGATGACTGGATGTGTGTGGACTTTGGTAAGTTGTTTGGGCACATCTGACAGACAAATATTTGGCATTGCATTAACCTTGAACTATTTTCAGTTGCAAAAGGATTGAGATCAAATTGCTGCGTGTTTTCCCGTGTAAAATTTTAGATTTTTTATGGAAATTTTTTAAGATTTTACTTATTTTTAGAGAGAAGGGAAGGAGAGAGAGAGAGAGAGAGAGAAACATCAAGGTGTGCCTCTCACATACTCCTACCGGGGACCTGGCCCGCAACCCAGGCATGTGCCCTGACCAGGAATCGAACCAGTGACCCTTCGGTTCACAGGCCACACTCAGTCCACTGAACCACACCAACCAGGGCTCCATGTAAAATTTTTGAAATGTTTGTTTCATTATAAGCCAGGTGGTCTTATTCACATGTGAAATGCTCAACTAACCTGGTATGTACTTGAGTCAGAGGTCAGGAAGATGACGGCGAACAGGATGCGTACAGGGTAGAGATGGGAGAGGGTCCCTTAATGGTGGTAGAAGGCTTGGTCTTCATGACTTTGTTCTTAAATAACCTGGCCAAGGTGAAGCTGAAGGGCGTTCCAGGCACAGGACTGGAATTTTGAGAAGACCTAACAAATTTGGGTATTAATATATCATAGTTTCAAAGTATTTTCCCGCAAGGTACTAATTACAAAGAGAAAAAAGTAATGTCAAGAACTAGGAGGGGGTCTGAGATTTTATCTTACTTACAAGCTAACAGTTAGCTGGCCAGTTTCATGGTTATCAGTAAAAGACTCAAGACTCTTCCAGACTCTTCCAGGTGAGAGTTGAAGGGCCGTTTATTACAGCAGCAGTGGTCAGCTGCAGCATTTTCACAGCGGGTGCCCTGGGCCCCAGATTCTATGTAGTGCAACACGGCCTCGCACACAGTTCTGAGAGAGGAACCCTGAGATGAGGGTTTACAGTGGGCACGAGGCAGGCCTGCATTTGCTCTGGTGGAAGACACTTTTTCTAGCAAAGCTGTTTCTCCACCATTAACATCTGGACCAGGTAGTTTTGGTAGGAGTGGGCAGGACTGTCTGTGCACTATAGGATGTTTATCAGTATCCTTCCCTTTCTCTCTCCACCCCCAATTGTGAAAATGAAAAATGCCCTTGACTGAGAACCACTGCTGTAAGCAAACCTGCCTTTTGCTCCAGAGAGATACAATCTCTTTGAGGCTATTCACCATAAAACATCCTTGAAAAAGCCCAGAACAAAAGGCAGGCAGTGCTTCGCTCATAGGATGCACAGAAACGGGACACATTTGGAGACTTGTCTCCCAAGAGAAAGCTGACAGGCCTCACCCTTAGTCACTTGGATAAAGTTAAATTGAAGTTAAGGTGAGTAATGCTACATACCTTTATCACGTACCTTCTGTGACGCACTGAGAAAAACACAGCAGCACCTCCATGGTATTCTGCTGGCAGGGGTCCACAGTTTGTATGTAGTTCTTACAAGTTCCCAGGTGACGGTCATCTGTGATCCATACTTAGAAAGCCACTGCTGGAGTTGCTGTGGCTACACTGTGAGTGACAAACTATCACAGAGGGTCTTGAGGTCACAAGAACAGCAGCAGACAGACTACTTCTTCATTGTCACTCTTATCTGTCCTCGACAGGCAGCATGGTGATTCATTTGATGCTTCCAGAAACCAGAGAAAAGTATGAACTAGAGAAATTATGGACCCTGCGTTCTTACGATGACCAGTTAGCTCAGATAGCACCTGAGACGTTACCTGAAGACTTCATTCTTGGACTAGAAGATGACACTTCTTCCCTGACTCCAGCGGAGTTCAAATGTGAATAAAATACTGTTTTAGTCATTTCAGATTGAGAGTGAGTCACTTCTCAAAATACAGCTCATAAACCCCACCTAATTGGGTAAGTTGTTGTCAAAATAAATCTTATCTGACTGCAGGCACTCAAGCTAACCGAGGTCTGGATGTGGAGATTGTAGGTAAGTGAGCATCAGCTATAGTTTTAATCCCGTCTTTGCCGATATCCCAGCAGGAGTCTTTGGAGCTATTGTGGGACCCTGTGCTTCACTGGAGCTCTGTGCTCAGATTTTAATTAATTTTGCTTAAGTGTAAGTAGTAGTATGTAGAATAGAATAGCTAAAATTTTAATAAATAAAGCAAACCACACATAACCCCACTAGTTCTACTACTTAAAGCTTATAGTTCTTAGTTCATATGCAACAGTATTATCAAGATTTGAGAAAATAATTTACCAATAGCTATTGGTGCTTGAGATTACATGGTATTACTAAAAATCTGTTTAAATTTATAAATTATATTCACATTTATTTGAAAAGATCAAAAATAAAACATACCACACATCAAGCTGCACCTAATGATGAAAAACTTTATTCTGTATCAAGGTATCTGGAAATTGAAGCTGCATTTGGGGCACGTTACAAATGAGGAATGATCCATATGCAGTGAGTACAAACTCAGGTACAGAGTTATTTCCTAGCTATTACCAGATACTCCATTACCAATGCTTAATTGAAAGTAAAACATGATTTGCCACACTAAAAGGCTAGAAGTGAAACATGACAGAATTTAAACCAGCAGATATAAATGTAGCACCTATCTGTATTTAAAAAAACACCAACAAATAGTGGGAAAATCAAATGCTGAGCAAGAGCCCTGGCCATCAGCACATCCCACCTAAAAACCAACCAGAAAGCCAGTCCGTGGTTTTTTTTAAAGCAATTTACTGTTTGGAGAAAAAAAAAAATGATGAATGCTAGGTGAATTCAGTGACAAAAAGGGCACTTTTTGGCTAAAACTACAAAATAAACTGGTTTTCTGAAAACATTTAGGAAAACATTTCAAGTCATTTTCAAAATGTCTGATATGCTGGTCATCAGAAAAACTTACCTAGTCTGTAGAAATTCATCTTGAAATACAAATGAGGCAAAAATGATTTTTAAAGGGGTTATTATATATGTCCTTCAGATCCGTGTAACAGGATGACTAAACGTTTTATGAACAAAAGCAACAATTCTGAGAGCAGTGTGGCCTTGGAGACCACCCACAAACACATACATGTACATACTGGTCTTCGCCATCGAGTTACGGAATGGACAAATGAGTTCAGTATCGAAGGTTAAATGTTTTATCACAGTCATTCCAATTATATTCCAAAAATCGTTTTCTCACAATAGCTGGTTGCAGAGAATACAGAAATCCTGCTGCATCTTATGTATTATTTTAGGTGGCCTTTCATTTTCCTTGATTTATCCTTGTTTAAAAATCTTCAAAACAGCTTAGTGAGGCTCATGACGGTGCCTGGCACACGCAGATACAGCCTTTACACGCCGTCACACCGTCTGACTGCCCCATCGGTCTTCACAACGCCATTCATTTGGGGTCTGCAGAAAGGGCAAACCACCTGCTCTGAGGTGTACTGGCGAACTAAGCATCCTCTAAGACAAGCTGAGGCTTGCTTTTTGCCAATCAGTTTGCAGTCCACAGGGGCTGCTTCTCTTCACTGACGCACTTTCTTTAGGTAGTGATAGTCAGAAGCACAAACGTTTACGCATTCAATCACATAGCCAAACAAAAAATGAAGTCTCCTGAAGCCATTTAGACTAGCCATTCCAAAACCACCTGCCACCACTTTGCTCTGTTAGTACCATCGAAAACTTTCCCTACCATAAACAAAAAAATAAATGGTATTGCTGCTCTCCAAATATAGGCACTGCTCCATGTCACTGAACGTTTATTGAATTTTCCAACTAATAACTGTCAAAAGCCTCAAAAAACCTGAAATTAATTTTCCAGCTTTACTGTCACCAGAAGTAAAATTTCTCTCTGTTATTTGCCTGTTAGCTAATTAAATTTTAAGTTTATTTTTTTAAAAAAGTTGGACTTATCTTTATAAAGCATATAAAAATTTTCAAAAAAAAAAATCGCTTTCATTGCATTACTGAATACCTGAGGTAGTTGAGTAAAAATGCACATTTAATACCCCTGCCAACACCATTCAGCACTTCCCTTATGGTATTCGTGTTAGTGTTAGACACACATAAAACAGATAGTTTTTCTATGCTAATAGCTTAACATATTTCAGTTCCTGTCATCTCTTCTGACTTAGGAGCGATCGGTTTGTATGTACTTGATGGATTTAGTGAGTGCATCATTGAACCAATTTCTTGCATCATAGGGGAGCATTAAGAAAAATTAGAATATTTGTCACACTGAGAACACAACAAAAGGGAAGTGCAGAGCTCCTCTCTTTTCCTCCCTCCCCCCTTTATTTTTTTTTTCTTTTTAAAGCTGGGTGTCACACACTGCAGAGAGCATAAAGTATACATTCTCACAGAGACAGGAGTTCGAAAGTTGCCTGGTCCTCAGAAACAAGTGGCTAGGTAAACACGTGTGCCTGTGATTCTGGATAGGGGTTCGGCCGCCCGTCTGTTGGTTAAGCAGTCTGTCTTTGGTTTGGCGTCTGCCTCTGTGCTGGGCTGCTTCCTGAGCCTTTACTTCCGTCTTGACTGAGGTGGTCCGCTTTGCAGAGCTTTCTGTTGTTGGTGCTGCTTTACCTGAGTCAGAATTTCCTGAATTTTTCTCTGGGCAACCTGCAAAAGGACCAGCACTTTGGAATTTCGGCCTGGTAAAAAGTTACTAGAAGTTGCTCTACTTTTTCCATTTCAAAAACTTCAAATAGAGGTTTATTTGAAGATTAATTGTACCTACGAATTAGTTTAATTTGCTAGTAGAGTCTCTGGCGTCACCCACCAAAGCCGGAATTGAAAGTATTTGGCACTAGAATCGGCAGGCCCTGCACTGGAGGCACAGGCAGGCATGGGATGGGATGCTCAGTCCCCCGGGGGCAGGGTCTGGGGAAGGGGTGGCAGCTGCATGTCCTGCAGCAAAGGTGGCAAGAAGGCCCAGGAGTGGCTCAAGAATCAAGCCAAGGAGATGGACAAGGAAGATAAGGCATTCGAGCAGAAGCAAAAGAGGAGCAGAAGACACTCTGGGAGGTAAAAGCCCCCTGGCCACAGGTGGAATTGAGAAATCTGACAAAAAGTGAGCTGTTCCTGGTGCCTGGGGCAGTGGTGACCCTCGATTCCACTCCTGTTTAACATCTGGGTTCCTGTCATAACTTCTGCCACCTACAGCTACAGCACAGTGTTGTCTTGGAGCCTGTTGTACACTTTAGAACAAGCTTGTGTGGAAAATAAAGCATCCTCATCGTGATGCAGTGGCTCATCTCTCAGCTCTTCTCACGCTGCCATTCCAACCTTAGCTCTGAGACCAGAGTAAGCCCAGCTCGGAATCCTGTCAAAGTGTGTTCTTCGGTCTCTGTTCTATCCTGAATTCTGTACCGCCTGGACCAACTCATTGGGAAAAACAATAAAAATCAACAGACTTTTAAAAATTTGTAGGTGTTTGACACTAAACAATCCTAAACATTTATGTGGGGTAGGGGCACCCACGGGAAAATGGCTTCCCTTCGAGAAAAGCAAAAGCCAGCTTATCATGTTAGAACCCACTTGCCTGGCAAGCATAGAAGTGACCAGTTATTTTGACCACCACTTGATCATTCTCATCAGGCGTCTGGTCACGAGGGACAACCACTTCTGCACTAGACAAATTCTGGAGCTCATTCACCTGAAAAAGATAAACACAAATTGTTAAGTCAAGCTGTTTTTTCAAGTTGCCATTTCCTGAGCACTTACTATGTGCCAAACACTAGCTATGGCTTCACAGATTTCAACCAATCCACTATGATCCTGACCAGTTTTTAATACTGTCCCCATGGCAAGATGATGAAAACTGAGGCTTAGCCAAAGAAACTGACTTGCCCAAAGTTATAGAAGGGAATGGCAAACCAAATTCAAACCCTGAGAGTCTGCTTCCAAAGTGTTCCCTCTCGATCACTTGAAAATTGTAAATAGCTTTGAAAACAACAGTTACATGTATTGGGTTGGCCAAAAAGTTCGGTTAGTTTTTTCCACATGATGGCTCACTTAGCAGCGCTCAGGTGTCTTTAACTTCATTTGAAACAGTTTCGTTCGGCTGTGTTGTGACAGCTGTCATGTCAGTGTGCATTTAAAGCAACATCAAAATTGGTGAATTTTTGTGTAGCCACTTTAATAGTGAAGATGGAAGAAGATAACGCAACATTTTTGTCATATTGTGCTTTATTATTTCAAGAAAGGTAAAAACAATTGAAACACAAATGAAGATTTGTGCAGTGGATGGAGAAGGTGCTGTGACTGATTGAATGTGTCAGAAGTGGTTTGTGAAGTTTCTGGGTACTATTGACATTTTGGCCAAATAACTCTTTGCTGTGGGGCTGTCTTACCCACCGGAAGATGTTCAGCAGCTCCCCTGGGCTCTGCCCACTAGAAGCCGACAGCAGGAGAGAGCCAAGTTATTAGTGAAAATGAAAACGTGTCTTATTTTACGGAAAGAAACTAAACGGACTTTTTGGCCAACCCAATATCAAAGAAAAACTAGAAACCATTTTCTTTCTTCAGTTACAGAAGTACAAGTTATAAAGGTAGATGAAATTTAAAAAAAATTTTCTTACGTCATTGTGCAATAAAAATGAAAAACGCTGAATTATGTCAACAGAAAAATGCTAAATGCCCCTTATAAGTATGAGAGTCTTCTCACACAAAGCGGACTGAGAGGGGGGCATTCCTTCCACCAGCAGCTGGCGCTGGCACTCAGACAGGAGGGACAATAGGCAACCTTCTCCAAACCTTGGCCCAGGTGGTCCTGCTTTTTATACATTAGCCAAAACTCAGGGACTTGGAACTCCTAAGTACCTTTCAATGCTCTCCCTTTCATACCACTGCACAGGTTTTGCTGAAGTACTTGCCGTTTTGCCTCCTTTTCCAATAACTCTGCCAGCAGCAAAGGATGGCACTCTGATGTGAGCTTCAAGTTTCACCTCTTCTTTAGGACTAACAAAGTTTTCTTCTTTAATTTTTCCATAAATTCTTCCCTGAGCCTACAGATGGAAACACGTCCTGTCAGTATCGTTCACGTCGGAGACACAAATGGTCCCTGAAGAATAAGGATGGCCCAGCTCCGCTGGAACGGCCCTCCGCAGCAACGCGTCCGCACTGGACAGACTGAAGACTGCTTACGAGGCAGAGGCGTCAGAAAGCCCTCGGAAAGGCTGACACTAACTGCGCATCACAGACAGGGCAGTTGAGTGATTGATGAAAGAAGAATAAGCCATATTCTGACAGCAGTTAAAGGCAGTTAATTAACAGTCATCCTAACTAAAAATAAACCACTTTAGTGGTCAAATGGCCATTTGCTCTCCATCAAGTCAAAACTTCTCCTACAGGCAGTAAGGAAGCAATTCTATTTTTCTTGAGCAAAGGAGACTAGGGAAAAACGACGGAGCCAGCTGTGCCAGGCTCAGTGAGAAACTGCTGAGAGAAGTAGTTTGTTTCTTCCTCTTTACCGGGTGGTTTCTACTTGGAACAACAACGCCACAAAGTCAAGTTAACACACACTTCTGATACTGACAGTCCGCACATCCTGTCGCCTACTGCACAGCACTGGGAGTTACATGGAAGTGACCTCCCCAGGGTGTACCGCATTGCTTTGCTCTGCCTTGCACCAGAGGAAACGGAGGTCAGAGTGGTTTCACTTGACAAGCTGCCAGGGCAGACCACAAACAAAAGCACCCAACACATTTTCACTGGTGCAGAAACGATGTGCTCATTTTAGGGGCGACAGGGAAAAACAACCCCATCTTGGTATGTATGCCATTTATCCTCAGTCTCAGGCCACAGGTGTAGTGATTAACACAAAGGACACTGGGGACATACGTCATCCTCCAGAACAGAAGCTCCGGATTGAATTCATAGAAAAATACGGGTTAGGAGGTTTACTCTTCCTTAGATCTCTAAATAATTCATTTGTAATCATCACTGGTCACATAAGTGAGATTTAAGCAACAGAGCTCTTCCTAAACGTCCCATTTAAGACAACTGTACAGTGTGGGCCTTGGAGGAGGAAAGGAAGCAAACTTTGGATTTCCCAGCATTCCGGCGTTACAGAAACTGCGAAGTGCAAGAGCTCAGCACCAAGGAGTGTGCAGTAACTGATGTTTGCCTGTATCTTTAAGATTTCAAACTAAAAGTGACTGACCCTATAAGTTCAGGATAGGAAGCAATTTTCAACATTTCTGACTTATAATTTGAACTGCCTTGCATGGACCACTAGGTTGGTGTGAGGGACTCAATTTCTTGACCTGAGTTTGAGCCTAGACAACCTGCACCCACACATCTCAAAGCAACTCTTTTTGTTTCCTGTTCTCCCTGGAAATGAAGTGAATTTGTATTTTTAGAGAAAAAGGGCCCATTGAAAACAAAGGTCAAAGAAAGTGAGGGTTTAAAAAGTGGGGGAGGGGCCCGCAGGCACTATTTTCAGCCTAGTTGGAGCTGAGGGAACTCAGGTTTAAGGTTTAAGAGTTGTGCTGTCACACACAGCGCAGTGGGAGGGATGTGACGTGGGTTTCGGATGCAGTGGTTCCATTAGAATTCAGTGGTTGCTTTTTACCGATGACAAAGACGCTAAGTTTTCTAGGAGAAATCATATACTCAAAGGTATGTATTTGTGAATTTGAGGATTTGGCAGGGCCTTAGTCTGATCTACCCCGAGTGTGCTGAATACCACCAACACGACGTTTATATTTTGCTTCCTAGGTGTCAGGCACCATTCTAAGCACTTGTATATGGTTTAAACTTTAAATCCCCATTTTATGGATGAGGAACTAACAAGAGAAAGGTTAAGTAGCTTACACAAGGTCACAAGCTGGTAAATGCAGAGCCGGGAGTTGAACTAGCAGCCTGGCTGCCAGTGTCTGCTCTGTATCACCCAGCTACACCACCTTTCAGTATACATGTGACGCATTCCAGCTCCAAAGGCCCGGAACCCCAGGACACATGCCACAACAGCCTCTAACATGTGAAGGATTAGAGTAGCTTCACTGAGAAACAAACTACGGACAAGGGACTAAGGGGGTACTCCGAGGGCAGCATTTTAATTCAAGGTTAAGGCTTCTCAGGGACAAGAACAATTAGGGAGCAAGTTTTCCAAGGCATATTAACCAGGCAGGTTTGTAAAGTTCTGTCTTAAGGTCTCACCTTCACATGATAACGAGGCATTGAGCAAATACCCTTTAGGAGAGAGAGGTAAATCCAACAATTCCCACAGCGCTCTCAAAATTGAAGGCTTTTGGTTTATTTTTGAAATGTGATTCGGGGTATGTTTCTACTCTGTTCTGAGTCTTAGGAATATCCACTGAGAAACTGTTTGTTGGGTGTGAGACCCACGTCAGGGAGAAGCCAGGTTGTGGAGTCCCTGAAAGGAAGGCCTTCACGGTCTCCGCATCCATTCCTTGTGGCCTGTGCACGGTTCTAGAGCACATACCTTGAACTGGGCCTCTGGTGGCCCGGTGATAATCACCATCCTCACTTTAGCATCCGGGGCTTCGGCTGGAGCAATCTGTAACAGACCCGTCAAGGGGTTACAATACTGTCAGAGGGCAGAGACAGGTAAGCTCCACCAACAAGCCTGACATTCAATGTAACTTACTAAATTGTAGAATGAAAGCCTTCCAGAAGGAAGTTACGAAGAGGCAGTGATTAATGTGGGTTTATTAGTCATGGCTCCTGCCACGTATTTCTCCTTACAGTGTGCCTGGTCCTGATGTAAAAGTCCATCTGCAGTCCTTCAGCTTATCCTCTACAACCTGATGAGGTATTGCCTCTCCTTCACATATCGGCAAACTGAAGGCTGGAGAAGTTGAGTTACCAGGCCCATGGATGCACAGCTGATAGAGCTGGAGGGAGAGCTGGGTCTGCGTCTCCACTGCCCGTGTTCCTAGTCACTGTACCACTGGCTCTTGAAAGTGTTCTCGGCCCTCATGCATCAGAAACCCCCAAGCTTCCTGGGTGTGCAAGAAACTGTAAGTTCAGGATTTAAAACTAACTGGTAAATACCCCCAAATTAATGGTCACTGGAGTAGCATCTGAAATCAACTAACATTAATACGAAATAAACTATGTAATCTCAGGATAGACTGCAACTTCAGTCCGTATTAGGGGGCGAGACGACTCATGTTTCTGTGACTAACTATTTAAAGCACCAGGACAGCCACAGTTGGCGGAAGGGTACCTTAATAGAAGCTCCTGCAAAGCGAGAGAGCTGTTTGATGTGCTGCCCCTGCTTGCCGATAATGGCACCGACAGATAAGGCTGGGATAAACAGGTGCACCGTCTCCGTTTCTGATTGCTGTTGGAAAAGCAACACAGGACACTCTTGCTTACTGGTTACAAATCGGCTATTGTTGTCGGCATAGGGACGGGGCATTCGCATATAGCAGGAATATCAGGATACTTGTAGGAAAAACACCACAGTAAATTGACATGAGTTTCCACAACAGGTCAAGATCTCATATACTCATCCTGAAAGCATGTGCAATGCAAAATGTCACTTCTGTACATAATTTTTAAAAACTGTTTACTTACTGATTTCAGAGAGACAGACAGAAGCATCGGCTTGTTGCTCCACTTATTTGTGACTCATTGGTTGTTTCCTGTGTGTGCCTTGACCAGGGACTGAACCCATCACCTTGCAACCTTGGCATATCAGGATGATCCACCCCACTGAGCCACCCGGCCAGGACTGTACACAATTTTCTTAAAACTTCAGAATGTCACCAAATTATGGATGTAAAGGCTATGTGAATGTTACAAAGTTTAAATGTATTAGAATAGAGGAATAAGATTGCATTTAAAATGAAGATTCCCTTATCACTATATACAAGGTAGGTTCTTGACAAGTAAATGAGATTTTTTAAAAAAATCTTCACAGGGACATTTCCTCATTGTTTTAGGAAAGGAGGGAGGGAAAGAGGGAGAAGGAGAAGGGGGAAGAGAGGGGAGGGAGGGGAGAGGGGGGAGGGGGAAGGAGGGGAAGAGAGGCGAGGAGAGAGCGAGCGAGACATTGATTGGTTGCCCCCTGTATGCACCCCGACTAGGGATCAAACCCGCAACCTAGGTATGTGCCCTGATCAGGAATAAAACCAGCTTCAGTTTATGGGATGACACTCCAACCAACTGATCCATACCAGTCAGGGTATAAATGAAATTCTTGACAAGTAAATTATGAGAATAAAATAACCACATCACAGAAAAATCAAGAAAAAAAAATCCACAGTTCTTTCATCTTTACCTGACAGTTATTTTGTTACATATCTGAGGATGCTACTTTAAAGACCTTCAGGAAGTCTGGTTTCTAATTTTTCACTAATTCATACTACCCCAATCAAATCTTTAAACATAAACTTGTGCCCTTGTGCAAACACTTCTAAGATTTTATGTAACAGAAATGCTGTATCAGAGCATGACCATTTAAAACTGACATATTTCCAAATTATCACGCTAATATATTTACCTTAGTTAATATATTAAAAGGGTGGAATCATTGTAGTTCAAACCATGCCTTTCACACTTATGAAAAACAGAGCAACTGTAGAAATAGAGGTACTATATTCTGTACGGCTTAGTATTTCTTTCGTGTCCCCTGTTTCCCAAGATGTCATCACACACTCAGCACAGTTGTCAGCTAAAGGCAGGCTTCTTGTAGTCCTACAAGCATTCTTGGAATAAACACCAGAAGGCTTTTCCTTATCACTAAACTCTTGACGGCGGAGATCTGTAACAGGGCTGTCCTGTACATCTTGGTCAGGTGACTTCTGTTGCTAGGTGACTGAGTAACACTAAATGAAACCATTTCATTCTTCAGTATTTCTAAGTCATAAAAACAGTGCCTGTCTTAGGAAAGCACCGTACCTCGCAGCCTGTGGGTTATGCAGTTACCGTACACCACTTACTCCAGAGGGACACATTAAAGCTTATTTTAATAACTAGAAAGAATGACTGAATTAATGCTGACACTGACCACAAACTGTGTCCAGGTACTGGACGGTGTGGCTTAGTTGTTGGAGCGACGTCCCATAAACTGAAAGGTCACGGGTTCAATTCCTAAGCAGGGCACAGGCCTAGGTTGCGGGTTTGGTCCCCAGTTGGGGCGTGTGCAAGAGGCAACTAATCAGTGTTTCTCTCTCAATGTTTTCTTCCCCTCTCTCAAAATCAATAAGCATGTCCTCAGATGAGGATTACACACACACACACACACACACACACACACACACACACACACACACACACACAAAACCTGTGTTCAATATTAGCTTCTATTTTGTCATTCTGGTCCTTATATTAAAACTCATACATTAATTTTAACCAATTTTTAAAAGTACAGATAGGATCTAAATATTTTATGTCACTGAGAACATTCATATCATGTTCTTCTGGAATATATATTTATATTTGGGGGGCGGGGGTCTGGCAGTGATAAAGACCTTTGAAATGGTCAGCCTAAATCTAATGTGTAACTTGCCCCGATATCTGTCCCATTGTGTTTTGCCATGATTGCATAATTATCTGGGCCTTGTTCCAGAAAGATTTTATGCTGCTTACAAAGTACACATAACCTAGGACAATAAAACAAAGGGAGTAAAGAAATAAAAGCATAGGGACCTGAACAGAAAAGAAGATGAAGCCAGAAATGCTACTGTTACACAAATTTGACCTAAGCTTCCTAACAGGTAATTAAAAGGGAAAAAAAAATCAGTTGCATGATTTACCATGTCTGCAAGAGAAAGATGATTCCTTTGCTTAATAAAAACTATCCTTCCTGTGACTGATCCCAGAGAGCAACCTGTGAGTGTCCTCAAGGGATGAAAGTAACAGGCACCAGCCTTGGAGCGGATGTGCAGCCAGCACAGCCCGCGCACATGTCTCAGCCCAGACGATACTGAAGCTGCCACGAGAAAAGCTGCGAGGCAGGAACTGTGCCATAGCCTCCACGGCTGAAAGAAGCTAAATAATCTTCCCACCACAGTGATGAAAGGCGATCGGTGCATCCACTTTGTTCATTTGTGGGGCTTAGGGATCTGGTAGAAGAGGTAACATATCCAATATGAAGATTAAGAAAATACATTGAAGAGAAAAGTTGTGTGAAGTCTGAAAAGGAATGGTGGTCAGTAGAGAAGGGCCCAAAGGACCAAATTCTAACAGAAAGAAGGGGCAGAGACCAGAAGAATCAGCCTGTAGACAGAAAAAGGCTGCGCATTGGGATGAATACAAGCAACAGAATCTGTCGGCTATAAAGAGCACTGGAGAGAAGCATCCTGCTCACGCCAGGAGGTGGGGCCCTAGACTGACAGCGGTGTGCGCCCTGGGCAAGAGCACCTGCGTAAAAACCTGGCTCATCAGATGCCTGATGCTTGACTTGATGAAGACACTTCTGAGCATCGCCCAATTCCCTTTGCTCCGATTCCATATCCACCGGGCATCTCCCGATGATTAATTACTTTTCAAGGAAATTTTCCTGTGGGAACACACCTCACACAAACATCCTGTCCACTTGACAGTCATTAGGCTGGCTCTCTGGCACAAATCGTCTTATACACGATGCAGCACAGCAAGCCATGTTTTCAGAATTCGGACCCTCAGATAAGCAGATAACTTCGTGTTTACTTACAAAACTAAAGCCCGGACAATGGGTTATGATAAGCCTCGTCCTTTTAAGTCTCTGAGATGGAGCTTGAAAGAATCTCATCAGCACGAGCCTTTCTGTTACACATTCTTTGCATTTAAGTTAATGTTCAGCTGATTATTTTGAGCCCTTTTCCCTAAACCTTCAGGGGTGAAGGATATTCACAGGACACAGGCTGCTTCCCAGTGGATTTCTGCCAGATGCCTATCGGCAAAACTTCCTCTGGACTTGCTGGCAGACTCTGTGTTACAGCTTGAAAAAACAAAAGAACAAAGCTGCTCAAATGAAAGTTTGCATAACTGGTGAAGTCTGCCAATTGAGTAATTCCTAATCATCTATCGTGAGGAGATACAAGAATGAGTAAACAGTAAGGTTAAGTGTATTTACTTTGTGGGGAACAGAATCTAAGACATCACAAAGGCATGGAGACACGCATGCCAGCCGAGAACAGCCTCCAGGAACCTGGAGGGGTGCCAGTATTTCCCTTGGGTTTGTAAAATAGATACTCCTGGGGTTTTTTGTTTTGTTTGTTTTGTTTTAATGGATTTTGGTCTGAAACTGGAATTAAGGTTACTCAATTTCATGACCTGAAAAGAATATTGCAGTCTTAAAAAAAGAAAAAAAGGCAAATAACATTTGTCCCCATAACAAGTAATCAAGGCCTCTTAAAGGTGCGAATGTGTGCAAGGACGGTTTCCTTTGAAACTGCACTGACGGAACAGCTGCACCCACCGCGAGACCCTAAGGTGGGCTAAGACCCCACGGAACAGCCATCTGATCCAAAATCCCTTTCAAGTCGTATTTTGATTCTTAAAGGACACCTCAAACTAGCTAAGATGTAAGGAGCTGCTCACTTTTCTTGCCTCTCTCATAAGTAGGAAGTTAGCAATTTA
Organism: Macrotus californicus; assembly: GCA_007922815.1. Lineage (NCBI taxonomy): Eukaryota > Metazoa > Chordata > Mammalia > Chiroptera > Phyllostomidae > Macrotus > Macrotus californicus. Next base: position 25,095 of record VMDR010005315.1, on the reverse strand, counting down.
AGGTTATGCTATTGTTTTGGAGACTTCTGAGAAGGCTCCAAAGGCGCTACCAAAATTAAGACAACAGCCCTCAGGCTAACTTCTGCCGACCCAAAAGCAAGCTGCCAACACCGTCAGGCTGTGGAAGTGCTGTGTGCCAGTTCTGGCTCTTGCTCTCCTCACTGGCTGCCAACTGCCTCTTCCCTCCTATTCGAGCATTTCTGAAAGGAGCATTTCCTGTCATTTATAAACTCGAAGTTTGCCAATTAAGTACTGCATGAGCCAGCTGCTAGGCAGGAACTACAGACTTTTTGTCTGTTGGGAGAACCAACTCTTTGGCTCTATGGGAAAAATCAACCTGGCAGGTTCCAGGAAGAAGGGCACATTGCAGGGGGAGAGGCGGGCAGAGCTCAGGAACGGAACAGAGGCTGCAGGGGGAGAGGCGGGCAGAGCTCAGGAACGGAACAGAGGCAAAGCCTTTATCCAGAGACAAGGCACATCCATTCTCCTTTCATGTTACAGAGCAGAAGTGAGAAAACGGGAGGCAAAGAAAATGAAACAACTGTAAAAGAGACAGGAAGCAGTACATAAAAAAGAGTCAGATTTTTTGAAACATTTAGTCATCAAAACCTACTCCTTGCCAGGCAATGCACATTTAAAGTAAAAGCAGAGATTTACCGCTAACCTACAGGGCATCAAGGATGAAGAGGCGATCTTAGTAAGTGACCTGGTGTTCTAAGGAGCAGCAAGCTTCTCGGCGGCAGCCCAGATGCCTGACCGCGGTAAGGGACAGCCCTCAGACTGCCGGGAGCGAACACCTGCCAACCTTGCATTCTCTAGCTCGGGTTTTGAAAAATATCGCAGACCTTCAACATTATGTTCTTCAGCAAGAAGAAAAGTGAAGCCCGAGGGACTAAAAGGGCTATAAGAAGAAATGGTGAGCCAAAAAAAAAAAAAGATAAAGATAAAGCTTTGGCAAATTTAACTATTGCCTTTAAAAAAACACAAACAAATAAACAATAGTCACTTTTCCCCAGCTGCCGCTAAGGTGCTCGGTTCTTCCGGGGAAGCTAAGGCCGTGTCGGGGTGAGGCCCTCACTTCATCCGGCGACTAGCACCACTCCGGGCAGCACTCGCTCAGCCTTCGCCCACACCATGGCCTCCGTCTCGGAGCCCACCTGCATCTACTCAGCCCTTACCCTGCACGAGATGAGGTGACGATGAGGTGACGGTGACAGAGAATAAGATCAATGCCCTCATTAAAGCAGCTGGTGTAAATGTTCAACCTTTCTGGCCAGGCTTGTTTGCCAAGGCTCTGGCCAGTGTCAACACTGGGAGCCTCCTCTGCCACGTAAGGGCTGGTGGACCTGCCCCAGCAGCTAGCGCAGCACCCGCAGGAGGTCCTGCCCCCCGACTGCTGCTGCCCCAGCTGAGGAAAAGAAAGTGGGAGCAGAGAAAGAAGAGTCTGAGGAGTGTGATGAGGAGATGGGCTTTGGTCTTTTTGACTAAACCTCTTCCGCAACACAGTCAATAAAAATCTGAACTTAAAAAAAATAGTCAGTTTGTGTTTCAAAGAGTGGTGACCACTTATCAGTAATCTGGGTTTAGAAAAAGAACAAGGTCAGCTAACATGCAGCGAAGGCAAAGCTATTCCAACGACGGAGCCCCGTGAAGCTGGACACTGACACGGAACTGGTGAAAGACGTGCTCTCCGGAACATTAAACCACAAGAGTACCTGACAGTTATTTGGAAGTAGATTTTACTCTAACTGGTATCCAGAGATAGCACAATTCTTTGAAAATGGAGTTTTCTCTTTATTAGATGAAAATAATCTGCAGGAGTGGAATTGGAATATGGTTTTTTCCTGAATTAATTTAGAGTCTCCTTTGTTGGGGGTGTGGGGTGGGGTGGGAGGAGACCGTAAAAGCTTACCTTCTCCCTTCCAAGCTCTGAGAGATCCCTTTAACTGGTAACACTGCTAAATCCAGGGGGGCCGAGTCAAACAGCCATCCCCGACATCTACTCATCAATTTAATTACAGCCTCGGTTTCCCAGCTTCCCTTGCAGGTAGAAGCGGCCAGGTGTTACGGTCTAGCACACCAGGTACCCGTGGAAGTGTGAAAAGCTATCCTCAGGCAGTGCCCTTAAATGAGGTGGCTGCTGATTTTTGATCCTTCATCCTTCCTGCTGGCTGGAGTGAGACTCAATGGCTGGAGCTTCAGCAGTCATCCTGGCCCAGGGGGCGGTTTGCTAAGCCAATGGGAGCACCAGTCCTAGACGTACAGCAGAACTACCACCAGAACTACTCAGATTACCTACCCTTCAACTCTTCTCTTAAAAAAGGAAAATTCATTTAGACCACATTTTTTAACTCCAAACACCCAGCCAGCCCTAATCCTGATAATATAGCATGCCAACGCGTATTTAGAAGCATGAAAACAGACATATGGCAGCATCCCAAGGCAGTTTTGGCCTGATACTTGCCCATGAATTGGAGTGACAGGTGGTGAGAGAAAAGGGGGTGAAGTCTTTCACTACACTTTAAAGTAAAGCCTTAAACAAGTTAGAAAAAGGGACGTGTATGAGTGGTGTGTTTATGCTTATCCTAAATATTATCTCCCACACTTTAGTCTTGATAGGAGATATTCTTTCCAACGTTTAAGGCCACCCTCCACAGACTAGTAAACCTTCTTTCCAGAACCGTAGTTCTTGACAGTGAATAGTTAACAAAAAGCTCCGAATGACCTTCAAAAAACCACAAGTTTCTAAGCTTCCATCTACTCCTACTGAGACTCTGATTCATTTAAGACCAAGGTGGGACCCAGGTTCTGAGCCAGTTAGGAGACGGCAGCCGTTGTTAACCTTAGTTACATACTGGAGTCACCCATGGGGCTTTCCAGAATACTGATGCTTGGCTTTCACCCCTAATCTCTACCAGGGCCTGAGAGAGGGGGGCATTCTCATTCAAGAGGTCTGGGGAAATTCTAATGTAATTAACAAAAACCATTTTCCTCCCTGAAGGCAGGGAGGGGAGAAAGCTGTACTTTACAGAAGATTGTCAACTAAGAAACGTCAAAGAAGACTAAGACAGTAATACATGATTTGGGCAAACTTCCGCAGTGGATATTAAATCCACTGGGTGAAAGATGGTGTGGGAGCACGAGAGAAGCAGACGATGGATGTTTCTCTCCCTCGCTCTCTCCCTTCCTCTCTCTCTAAAAATAAATTAATAAAACCTCTAAAACAATTTTTTTTAATTATAAGCACTCAAAATGGGGGGAAAAAAAGCCATGTTCAGTCTTTACTGACCTTTCAAAGCAATTAACTTCCAGGTGAAAAAGATGAAGGAAGCCCTTTAAAAATCCTTTTCTTCAATATTTAAAAACAAATAACCTCTTTCCCCCTCCCCAAAGTCTCACACTTTTGATATCTGAAAGCATACCTTTACAACTCTACCACCCCAAACACCGACAGTGGTTAATTCCTGCCCACGACTACAGAAAGGGTGGATAAGAAGGTTCTGTTAACGAGACCCAGAAAGCACGTGCTGGCCCTAAATAAGTTCCAGATCGCGCGGGAACTAGGTTTCCCATGAAGATCTTCCCCCCAAAAACATTTCACGCCACGCCACTCAAAGGCAACGAAGCCTGACTGTGTCCCGCTCAATCGTAAGGAAAGCTGCAGCGCATCATCTTACCTCGAACTGTGGGTAAGGAGGCGTCATGGCCGAAGGGGGCCCTGAGGCGGGAGGTGGCATTCCTGAAGTGGGCGGGAACAGACCCAAGGCATTCAGATTTAAGCCAGGAATTAAATGTGCTTGAAGCTGCAATAGTAAAAGGGTCCCTTCATTTTACAATTAAAAGTATACGTGAGCATTTTGTAAGTGACAATATTCAGATTGTGATCTCTTGTCTAGTAAAAAAAAAAAAAATTGGACACAAATTTTAGAACAAAGCAGATGTTTCCTGTGACCACACTTGAGCATATAGTTTATATGTTTATATTTCTTGTATTTTAAAATCCGTGGGCTTGTTTGCCTCCTCCTTGATCTGAAGCCACCGTTCCTCAAAGAAGGGACACAGCCTTCCTGTCCTTTACGGACGGCTCGCAGAGCTCAAATCTGTGCTCTACCCTGTAGGCCCACGGCGAACACAGGCAGAATCATGCAGTGGTTGAAGCAGCAAGCAAACAAGCTTGTTCACTGAAAAGCAAACCAGAGACAGAGAACCAGCTCCTAGAAGAGCCTTCCTGGTGGATAAAACCTGGCAGCCATGGGTCTAAAGGCCTAACGCAAAGTCAAGTCCTTCAGAAACCAGGCCCCATCCGCATGGAACCACTACAATTAAAGTTATCTTTGGAGTGGATCCAGGAGCCAGAAAGGGGATTTTGTTTTGGTTTAATTTTATAAGGGTTGAGGAAGTGAGGTGGAGATTAGAGAGCTGAGACTTGGGCATACTTGAGAATATTTCAAAAAGGCCCATGGAGTTGGATTCACTCCCAATTACCTCAGACACCCGGACGAGCAATGATAATGGGCAGGTGGGCAGGCGGTCAAGTGGGCAAAGTGATTTGCATTCTAAGCCCTCACAATGGTAACACCATTTCCTCATGTCCCTTCTTTCAGGTGTAATGTTTCTGATGACAGGCCCAATCGAGGACATTTTTTTTCCAATCATTCACTTGAAAACTCAAAATGAACTTTGCAAATGTTAGTTACATCATCAGCACCATTCCATCCATTAAGGAGGTCAGCGACTCACTTTTGTCTTAGTTGCACTACACGTTATTTATTCCTATGTCTAAGTAAGCACATTTTAAATCTCTATTCATAACAATAGCTTTTACATGCACTGCCACCTACTGTAACTCTAACAGGCATGCAATGTAAGCAGTAATCCATTTTACAGGTGAGGAAACTGATGCTCAGATCAAATAAGCTGTCCAAGAGAATAGAATGGAGCTGCAGTTCACATACCTCTGAGGCTCATATTTCTACTGTACTAATCTCCCTCAAATTAACATTGCACAGGAGATACTAACCTTTTTAAGGTAGGTATTAGCTTTAACTCACAGGTCAGGAAGCTAAGTCTCAAAGACTAAATGATTTGCTAAAATCACAGAGATTGCCAAGCCTAATGTGAAAGCCCGGGTCTTCCCAACTCTCCCAGGGCACTCCCTAGGGTGCTTAAAATCAATGAGAACCTACATCTAATGATGACACCATTAAAGCAATCAATATCAATGCAATTGAACACCATCTTTTAACTGTTCATCAAAGACACGCCCTTCGTATTAAAACTAACGTTCATTGAAGCAATATCATTTTCGTAAGACTCCCTGATCTTCTTCATTATCTCTTCCTCGGCTTTGGCACAGGTCTCCACGCTGCCCTTCACTGTAATCGTGCGCTCCGGGTTATACAGCGTCAATTCCTGCAGTCTGCAGATGGACAGGGGGGAAAGAAAGAGAATGGGAATTACAGGAGGAAGACGGTTAAGAAGAGTTCAGCCACAGATGGCCATTAACGCCCACCTGTGGAGGCCGGCAATGTGTAAAAGTGAGTGGGTAGACATAATGAGAAATGAGTAAGCCCCAAAAGAGATGGATCCAAAAACTGTAAAGTAAAGCTACAGGAGAGAAACCCCCCGCCCCCTTCACACACCTCAGTTAATTAAGTTCATGTTTTAAACACATGTACTTCTGACCACTTCAGGTTGAACCATTTTCACAATTTAACAGTGAAATATAAAGAAAATGACTGGAGGGATACGGTTTTAGCAGAAACCAAGAATCAGATGCACACAGCTTTTAATAAGTATGTTCCTAGTCTGCACCAGCCAATTCTAGGCATAACTGGCATTCTCATGCAATCGCATTTTCTGGGTCACCAAGCAAGGAATAAGCAGGAAAATGCTCCAAAAGGGCGAACCAGAACTCATGTGTTTGAACTTCCTTTTTGCCAGTGATTTTACAATTTGGATCAAAGTAGGCGAGAGGAAATAATGTAAACCAATCTATCTTTTTGTTTTCTTTTTTATGTTCTTTTTGTTTTAGTTTTCAGGGGTTTTTTTCTCCTAACATTTTTCAGTCCACCTTGACTGAATTAAAAAACCGGCCCCTGGATGATGACTTCCACAACTAAAAATCAGAATGCCGCAGCCAGAGTCAGAAATGCCCTCCTCGACCAGGCCCCACTGAAGCTTCAAAGCCACCCGGAAGACATGAGGCCCCTTCACCGGAGCCAGTCCGCAGCCTTAAGAGCTGCGATACTTACTGTGGGAAATAATCACATAGACCGAGGGCCATGGGACATTCATTGGTACAGCTCTCCTTCATATTCCCAGAGTTACCATTTGCATTTTCACGACTAGCAGAATACCTTAAGCTAAACTTGAGACAAATGAATAGGATAGTATTCCTTTTTCTCTCCAACTTGCTAAAAATGTAAACATCTACACATTAGTTGTCTTTGACCGCTTAAAGAAGTGTATTTCTAATCTCTAGTTTCAACCCACCTCGCCCCTGCCAAGCTTTTATTATTACAGTTTTTAAAATAGCTGCTCTAGAATAGCTTTTGAGATTTTTTTCACTTAAAGCCCTCCCCTGTCTGAGCGTAAACTTCAAGACAGGGTAGGGTCACGTATTACATTTACTGCTTTGTGGGTTTTTTTTTCTTTCTTTCTTTACAATGGAGCAGGACTTTCTCCTTTGAAAACTCCTTGTTCCACAAAGAAACACCCTGTGCCCTCAATTCTTCCTTATTTCATCCATCTATTCCCACCTTATTGTTTCCTGGGTGGAAAGTAAGGATAGTCACTCTCAGAAAAAGAAAAACCTTCCCAAATCTTCCCAGAGCATGTGTGGACCCTCGGTGCAGTAGCCGCCTCGGGATGGCCCCCTCCCCAGTGAAGTGCACTCTGCCACACTGAATAGAGCTCTCCTGTGTGAGCACAGAGAAACGACAGGGTGTGACTTCTGAGTGTGCTATAAAGACACTGCCACTTCTGTCTTGCCGTCTCCTGGATCACTCACTCTGGAAGGAGGCAGTGGCCATGTCTCAAGGACTGCCCGGCAGCCTCGTGCTGAGGAATGGAGGCCTCACACCACCAGCCAGCACTGACTTGTCGGCAACATGAGGCCTGAGCTGGAACCACAGTGGAGACAGATGCTCCTGAAATCCTCACCCATGGGAACTAGGGGACCAGTACATGGTTACTATTGTCTTAAGCTATCAAATGTTGGGGTAATTTCTTACACATCAGAGGATAATAAACTGGGTTCTATATACCCATTTGTGGAGAGTATGTCAGAAAACATGACCAAAACTTCAGCTAGGAAATATGAATGTAAAGTTTTTAGTGGCCCCTGCTTCTTAGTGGGAACAGACAATGCTTTCAATATGGGTTAGAAACAGACAGTGGCCGGCCGCCTGGGCGTGAGGAACGAAGCACAGGTACGGCGGTGCAGACTGGCTCAAACAGCTGCCAAGTGGGACGAGCTACGCTGAATGTGTAACCTAGAGCTGTAACACGGTGCTTGGAAAGTTTCCGATTCCAAAGAAAGCAAGGCAGCACTTACGGAGATATCGTGATTTTAGTGTCTGTGTCCTGCTCAATTTTTTTAAGATTTCTTCCTTCCTTACCAATAAGACGGCCTACAAAGTTATTATGGGCTAAAATCTTCAAGGGAATCTCTTCTGTGCTGTAAATGAAAAAAAAGAATGGTCATAAAATCAGGGTAAGTAAACCTATTCTTGGGTAAAAAGACAATATTCGTTTATTAAACATTTACTTCCTACCTACCTGCCCTATAGGAAGCATTATGCTAGACAGACTTTAAAACTGGCTGACCATTAGCCTACATTCAGGCAATGCAGGAACAGAGGAGGTAAAAAAAACATTAACACGTATTTGGATAGAAGTTAATTTTTAAAAACCGTTTCCTTTGGTTAGCGCTGAAAACTGCTCCTACTCAAGTTCTCATTCCTAACCTACCAATACCAGAACAAACATGTACAAATGCAAGACAGTATGATTTTAGTATCGATTTTAAAATACACACCTGGCAATACAGGCACAATTTGTACACGGAAACAGAAGAAACTCAACAGTGGTTGGTCACCCTCTGGGGGGACGAGCGTAAGTAAGAGCAGGAGGGGTGGAGGGCTGAGGGAGAGCGTTCACATTTCATTCTGTACCTTTCTGAATTTCCAAGTCACACACATATCACTGTTTAAAAATGTCACTGGGAAAAGACAAAGGGCTCATGGACATAGACAACAAGACTGTGCAGGAATCCCATAGTGTGGTGACTGTGGGGGGGGCGGGGTGAGGGGTTGGGGGGTGGAGGTGGTAGAGGGTACAAGGGGGGCAAATGGTAAGGGAAAAAATACAACAATAAAAAGGAAAAATGTCACTGAGGTTATCTGGGCAGTGGGCTTTTTCCTTTTTTCCCCCCTCTATACTAAAAAAGAATTATAATCTTATAGCACCATGTAACACCTTATAAATGAAATCTATTTAATATACTTCTAAGGTCCCTACACATTAAATGCTGGTGATTAGGTCCAGGCTAACTCCAGCACCTCACTCGGGATTCTATGTTACGTGTAGCAAGCACTGTGCTGAACGCTAAAAGTAGCGCAAAGCCCGACCTCCACTCAGCCCAGCGGAAAAGATAGCAAAGAGTGCCAATCTGGCATATCCAAATAAACCCCCAGGTTATTTCAGCACAAGATTAGGGGTTTCCCCATCTCCACGGGCCCTGATGCTGCGGGTGGGGCTGAGCAGACAGTAAGAACGGAGCCTCCGTCAGCTCAAAGTGAAGGAGCATCGGGCCCTGCCTTGGGTGAACCCCAGGGATACTTCCTGGGCCATAGATGGGCTCATGTCCCCCAGTCACCACCTTCTATAGCTGGACTTTCCTCATTCCCGCCCCTCATCCCATATCCGAACACAAACGCAAACCTCTCAAGGACTTGTGCTTTACAACCGAATCAACAGTGCCAACCACCGTAGCTCATGAGGGCAGCAATTCCCCCAAGAGCTGTGTCATGAGACCCAAACACAACAGCATGGATATCGCCCTCTCCATCGTCTTTACTCACAATTTTATATCTTGAGCTTCCTTATGCATAATCTCCAGAATAGACTTACAAGCCGCAGAGGTGCCTTCAGGGGTAGAAAGGATAGTGATGGACTTCTCGGCAGCACCCGCGTTCTCCTTACGATGGACATCGATTCTGGGGTGGGCACAAGGAGAGAGGGAGAGGACAGCGGTGAGCGAGCATTCCCCACCAAGTTTACAAGGTCACAGGACTCCAGGGCACAGAGGATGAGTCACTTCCCTCAAGAGCATAAGCTCCTGATAAACTGTCAACAGGAAGCCTCAGAGAACATTAATTCCAGGAACACGCCCTCTCTTTCCTCCGTCTGACCAAGCAGGGACATCTCTGCATTCTGCTTAAAGCTTCCTTTTTTGATGGCACAGAACAAATGTCTCGTGTCAAAGAGCCGAGGTTCAGACAAAGGCTTTCTTCTGCGCTAAAACAAACAGGAACTGGAGCACATGCCAAGAGGGCGGGAGCGGGAATCCCACAAGCCAGGTCAAACGTCTTGCTCTACACAGTATTCTTCACTGTTCATCGTGGGAGCACATTTCACTCACCTGCTTCCTTTTACAAGGCTCCTCCTACACGTTGCCTCCTTCATAGAGGAGAGTCCACAACAAAACCCAAAGAGATGGCAATTCTACTTCAAAGAACAGCAAGCGGTCAATTCATGCAAAGTTTCCAACCTCACTAGTATTAGATAACCACCAATTAAAATGAAGCACGTTACTTTTCCAGACCTGCAGATATTTTGATAGATATAATTAAGTGTTGGCAAGAGAATGGGTAAACTGGGCACACCCACACTTGGGTGGAACTGAGTGGAGAACAAACTGGCAGGACTTATCAAAGCCAAAATGCTTATCGCCTTTTAACTCAGGAATTCTACTTCCTGCCCTGACTGGTATGGCCCAGTTGTTCGGGTATCGACCTGAAAAGCAAAGTGCCACTGATTTGATTCCCAGTTGGGGCACATGTGGGGGTGGCAGGGACAGAGGTGTGCAAGAGAGCTATTCAATGTTTCTCTCTCACATCGATGTTTCTCTCCCTCTTTTCCCCTCTACAAATAAATAAAAATTTAAAAAAAAAATTCTACTTCCAGTAACAATTACAGATGCAGTCCCACATGCACGCCAAGAGTGACACCGGCACTACTGACATTCTGGGCCAGATTAGCTCTTTGTGTGGGGGCTGTCCTGTGCATCACAGAGTGGGTAGCAGCAACCCTGGCCTCAGCCCACTAGATGCCTGCAGCACATCCCTCTTCCAGCTGTGACAACCGAAAATGTCTCCAAATATTGCCAAATGTCCCTGGCAGTGAGGGGGTCACCCCTGGTTGAAAACCACCACTAGCACAGGACTGTTCACTGTAGCACTGTTTGTAATAGAAAGAAAACTGAGATGATCTTTAAAAGGCCCACCAGAAAGAGATGGTTAAATAATAGCATATCCTTATCACACAGCTGTTTGAAAACATGTGGTACAATTAGATACCAGCATTGTGAGAGGTCACTGATCTTCTGCGAAAAAATGCAACACATACCTTAGTAAGAGTTCTTTATTTTTTTATCTTTAATTAATTAATTAATTTATTAAATGTATTGGGGGTGACACTGGAAATTCCTCCCTTAAAGCAACACTTGGGGGTGAGGTGTAGGGCATCTCTGTTTTTATTTTCATTTGCGCACATGCACATTTTGAATTAAATGCAAAGTAAGTCTGCCGTTGTTGAGAAGGCACAGGAAAGAACATGGGATATTTGTGAGTCCCTCTGGCCACTAATGCACTGGAGATCAGGAGCCACAGCATCCCTCACCATGAGAATGGCCACTTCATCTGGGGCTCACTCTCCCAAATGTGGGCTGAAAACTGAAGATCTGTTTCAGAAGTAAAACCTATCACTAAAAACAAGGGCAATGTAGAAATGGAACAAATAGGAGCTAACTAGAAGTAACTACTTAACAAACAGTTGTTAGGTAAACAGTCTGATCTCGGGAACTCCGAGTCTCAGGAACCGTTTTTCCAGCCAGTGTTTCAGAAATCCCCAGTCCCCGTAAGCACCGCTCATCTTCTAGGAGGTGGCACATTAAACTCTCTCTTTCCAGTTTATTTCCACCATTCACGGTGTTTAGTGTCTTCTCTTTGGAGAGAAGGGAAGGCTGCTGTACAGATTAGGGGAACTTCGGAGGCCGGTCCAGAAACAGGATCTGATCATGACCAGTTGCAACGGCAAGAATTAATTAAATCCACTGGCAGAGCTCTGCAAATGAATCACCGGGTATAACAAAAATTGCTTCCCTTCCCTCTCCCTCTTCCATCTTCCTGCCTTAAATAAAACAAACAGTTCAGTCTCAACCACAGAGCTCTTTCCTCTGACAAGGAAATGAACAGCGTTAAAAGGAACAACTCTAATCTGCCACGGGATGAGGAAGGAAAATCATTTAATAATTAGTTTCTGCAGGTAATGCTGAATCAAGGGAAGCAAGAAGCTCTTCAATTTCAAGATTAAAAGCAGGCAAATTTAACGTTACAAGTGACCTAGGCAATGGTCAATTGTCTCCCCCACGCTGTACTTGATGAGGTCAAAGGCCATTGATTTTGCGCAGAGGTACCCAACACCAAACACCTCCTGCTTCAGCGGGGCCAGGCAGGATCAGACATCACCCTGCAGGTGCCGTGGGCCTGCCAACACCACCAAACACAGTTCTCTTTGGTTCTCATGAGGAATCAGTCACTTCAGGCATGGTGCCCACGACGGCTACGGAGCCAGTTGGAACGAACACAGCGCTATAGCTGTACTTTCAGAAAAAGACTCTCTCTGCTTCATTCCTTAGACCACATGAAATGAAATCAATGTCCTTATCATATTTGAAAAGCAAAAGGATCCACAGTCATCTTTGAAGCTGACCCAAGGCCATTCCCCTACCCTCTGGTGTAGAGGGACTGAACCAAGAGAGGTCTGTACACAGCCTGGTACACTCAGCTCTTCAGGAAATACAGCAGCAACAGTCCAGAGATGTGCCTGGTAGCACTCCATAGAAGCAGGGTGGGGATAGAGTCCATCTCCAAGCTTCTCTGGGTCAAAATAGTCACATATAGCATCACAGGATGGTTAATAAGGCAAAACAACTAGTATATGATGCAGCGGAGTTCCATCTGACTCATCTGCCAAATGAGCACCTTCTCCATTTCAGGCAATGTGCCCAGCACAGCGGTAAGTCATAACACAGAGCTCCCGCCTTCTACTCCTGAAAAGCTAGATGTTTGCTTTCAATGTTTGCCTGAGAATTTCCCAATCCCTTAAAATCTTCAGGTCAAAATCTCAATCAAGATCCCAAAGAAAAAGCCATTCTGGCTACATGGCTTATGCATGGGATAAATTTGGACGGTAGGCTGAATGATTCTTTACTCAAGTAAAGCCAGACTAAAAAACTACATCTGCGTTAGGCCCAGAAAATTACGTCCAAAAACAAAAAGGCAGGTACCACTGGGGGCTGGGGGAGCAGAGAACACCCTAGAAAGGCAGCCCTTTCATTTTTCAGGGCCTCCCCTATCACAAGTGGATTAGGTATCATTTGTTTTCCATTAATGTGTGAAAATTTGCGATTCCCTTTGAGATTTAGATTTAGCCCCATATTTTTATAAGACAAACAGTAAGATTTTAAAATCACAAGCTTTTCCCAGATTCCCAAGTACGAGAAGTGTACGTTCACAAGAACACCAAGTACCAGGACAACACACTCTACTACCAGGATCCAGAGGAGAAAACAGGAACGTCCACCACACCCTCCGGAACACTCACTTGGACTGGGTCTGTTTGGTGATGTTCCGAATGGTGGCCCCTTCTTTTCCTATAATGGCTCCAACAAACTGGGTGGGAACCAGCAGGCGTAGAGGCAAGTCACATGGCTTCTGCTTGGACACTGATCCAGGAGACCCCTGTCTCGATGAGCCTCTCTGCCCAAACCCACGGCGACCTCGGGGCTGCTGTGAGGGGTTCTGCTGGGCAGCCATCTCGTCAGGGATATAGGCCACTTTCAACGTGAAGTTCTCCAGCTGGAATCCATTCAGTTTGTCCAAAGCTCTGAAAGTTGACATGGAGCAAGGGGTCGGAAGAGAAATTGAGCTACACCTTAAACCTTCTGGCAAAGCAATACCTATCTCTTCCACTCAGGATCACTGGCTGGAAAACTTCTGAATAAAGCCACAGAGCAAATAACGCAGAACATACTTAATACCCCACCCCTCAACACACACACATACACACCCACACACACTTTTCCTTTGAAGTACACACAGGAAAGAAAAGATTGACAAGTTTCCAAAGGGAACAAAACAGACTTGCCATCTGAAAAATAGAAAGAAAAAACAATTCGTCAAACTTAATTTTTTTATTGAGGTATAACTGACATACAACATTACATTAGAGTCGGGAGTAGGACATATGGACTTGATGTTGGTATGTTTTGTGAAATGGCCACCACAATAAGTCTAGTTAATGTCCATCACCACACTGGTTACAGAATTTCTTTTTTAAAAAAGATTTATTTATTTTTAGAGAGAGGGAAGGGAGGGAGACAGAGAGGGAGAGAAACATCAGTGTGCAGTTGCTCGCACATTGTGGACGTGGCCCACAGCCCAGGCATGTGCCCTGACTGGGAACCAAACCAGTGAGTCTTTGGTTCACAGGCTGGCACTCAGTCCACTGAGCCACACCAGCTAGGGCCAGACTTCTTTTCTTGTAATGAGAATTTTAAGTTCTACTCTCTCAGCAATTTTCAAGCATGCAATACACCTGCCAGGCTATGCGTTGCATCCTCGTGATTTACTTATTTTGTAACTAGAAATTTGTACCTTTGGACTCCCTCCACCCATTTTGCCCATACCCATCTCTGACATCCACCAATCTGTTCTCTGAATCTGTGAGCCTGTCTGTTTGTTTTTGGGGATTCCACATATAAGTGAGATCATGTAGTATTTGTCTTTGTCTTTGACCTCTTCCTGACTTATTTCACTTAAAATAATGTCTTCAAGATCCATCCATGCTATTGCAGATGACAAGACTTCATTCCTTTTTATGGCTGAATACTATTCCACTGTGTATACATACATCAGGTTTTTATCATTCGTCCATTGATGGGCACTTAGTTTGTTTCCATATCCTGGCTATTGTAAATAATGCTGCAAGGGAAACTCTTGATTAAGCTATTACCCAAGAGGTTAGTAATAGCTTGGGAGTGCCCAAACAGCCAAAAGCAAGGGACAGTTCTTGTCCAGGCCAGTCTTTCCAAATCAGAAGGGAAGGATGTGAGAAATATACACCTCCCTCACTTCATCCTTGTACAAAATACAACTATTAAAACATCTTAAGCATCAGAGGACAGATGTCTCTAAAACACTCCAAAGATTGGTGGGATTTCATACTTCGGATAATCTCTTAGTAAGTTCTCAGCACCTATTATGCTCCCGGGACCCAGAATTCTGCCCTCTTCCCTCACTCCCAACCCCCTCGCACATCACTGTCCGACAGCGTCTCTTACAAATGAGCTCTGAGTACAAAAGTCCCAAGTCACACGGAAATACAAAGTAAAAGGCATTTCTGTCACCATCACCAACTCTCCAAGAGCCTTCCCAGAATCACTGGTAACCGTGGTAACTTCTGCAGACAGACCTGTTCTTTCCATATGCTTACATACATATGGAAGTATGTGTTCAGCACCTCCTTAAAACACAATTGGGACCATGATGCACATAATTTTGTATTTTTCTTCTTTCTCCAAGTGTGTCTTGGGATGTTTCCACATGGTTTCTCTGTCAGAGGGTGTTCTTTTCATAAGCTTCCTAGGGCAAGAGCTGGCACATAGCAGCATCTCGTAACAGAGCCTTACTCGGACCTGTGGTCCCTTGCACTCTTCCTTCCCCACCCCTTGCCTTAAGGGGACATGGGTTAAGGGCATTAAATATGTTGGTTATTTCTGAAGGAAGACAATCACTGAGAAATTTTATTAATAGTTATGATGTATGTTTTTTATAGAAAGTTGGAATTGCAGAAGTTTCAACCAATTACATATTCATTCAAGACAACTTTAAACCTTTCTAAAGGCCGGAAGAAACAGATCGCCAAGGGCTCTTCCAGAAAACCAGGGAGAAGTGAACCCAGCGGAGGAACCAACTGCATCTACAGGCACTGCGGCCGCAGAGCTTGCTGGCGTTCCCTTCCCCACTACAGAACAGCACTGCCGGCCTCAGGAGAAAATAAGTAAGTTCTGATGGTGGGATTCGGTCAGTAATGTCACAGAGAGTAACTACTTCTTCCTTGAGTGGGACAGATGACCACTGGCGGACATACTTCTCCCCAGAGACAAACCTGCAAGTTGGCAGAAGCCTCTATGCATTCTAAATGCAGTCATGTGTCCTAAGACAGCTCTCTCGACTTGGCAGAAAACTGTGACTTCCCAACTTCATTGTGCTGCTTTGAAAATATTTTTTCTTGTTTCTTTCTCTCCCCCTCTCTCTATCTTTTAATAAGGAGAAAAGGAGGGATTCTCTCAGTCAGGAGGTCGGAAGGCACGGTGTTCCAGTAGCCAGTGCACAGTCTGGGCCCCAGGAGCCCCCAGCTTGGGCTACTCCTGGCCACAGACCACACCGTGTGTCCAGCGTCTACCTGCCAATGAAGCCAGGTTTCCAACCCCTCAACCACAGCGCTCTGCATCGGGACAAGGCTGAGACGGTGCAGGAGCAACCTAACTGCAAGCAGTAACTTCCTCGGGACTAGAGATTCTGAATTCCTGAATGCTAAGTGAAGCACTGAAGCCTTTCTATGTACAGTTTGATGTTCAGCTATGTCCTTTGATGGTCTGCCGAGTCCACGGGGAAAACATGGTATTTTTGTCAAAGATGTTGTATATACAACATGCGTGATGATGTGGTGGTGGATGCTGACTAGACTTACTGTGGCGATCATCTCCAGTGAATGCAAATACTGAGTCATTATGCTGTATACCTGAAACTAAGGTAAGGTTATAGATCGATCATACCTCAATTTAAAAAAAATGTCAAGACATATGAGGAACAACTGTCAAAACCATTTAAAACCTATGCATTGACTTCAACAGAACTCAGGGACGTTTATCCGGCAGGCGCGTTACTCAGGACCCGTTTCCCTTCGTTGCCCGACTCTGCTCCGGCACTACTTTGAGTCATTCAGATGGTGGTGAGTGGTTTTGCTCGGTGGTGGCACGTAACTGCACTGATAAGTTTACTGGGGTAGGTCAAGCTTAGAGTCAAAAGGGCCTTGAGAGAGAGAGAGAGAGAGGATAGGTAGTTTAAGTCAAAGGTGAGGCAGAGGCGAAGAGAGAAGAAATGAGAGCCAGAGACGTTGACTCATCCACGGGTGCACACGCACAGACCTCAGCAGAGAGCAGAGGGAGGACGAGAGACCGGCATTCCAGTCCAACTAGAGCAACGAGCAGCCATGTGGCCTTGGAAAGGTCGTTTCCTTATTTAGTGCTCGGCTCCTCATCTACAAACTCAGAGATTTAGATTTATGATCCCTTTCAACTCTAAACTTTCATGTCTAAAATTCTCTTCTTATTCCCAGACCTCATTGCTGCATGTAACATAGGTCCTAACAAGATGAGGTTTAACCGTGACTGAAACGTCACACGATTCAGTTTTCTGCTTGTACCAGGAAGGAGCGGTTGGGCTACACAGCTCAGTCACAGTCACCGAAGGGCTGGGAACACCACTGCAGGGCTGCGTCCTGAGGAAATAATTACGGACAAAGCCCAAAGAGCTACCTAACAAGGACTTTACTTTAATATTATTATTTTTTAATCCTCATCCAAGGACATGCTTATTGATTTTAGAGAGAGAAAGAGAGAGAGGGAGAAGATGAAAGAGAAACAACTGGTTGCCTCCCGCATGTGCCCTGACCGGGGACGGATACAGGCCTTTAAACTGATATAGAAGGACCTTCAATGATAGCTTCAAAATATAAACAAACCATATTCTCAGAAATAAGAACCCTAAAGAAAAGAAATATAAAACTAAATGCCTACAAATTCTAAAGGGTTATATCCTTGCCACCCAACACATCTTCCAATGAGTGATGTCTACCCCTGGCAGTCTTATCTGAGTGTCTCCTCCGGAAGGTGTTCCAGAGATCCCAGCCTCTCTTGCTTCAAGGAACAAGAGATGCTAAATACATATTTCTGTTTTTAATGATTTTTGTTTTTTATTATTTTTACTCATTTCATTATCTTAATAAACTTAATAATCTGATACTTAAGGTTAAAACAAATATGTATTTCCTAGAAATATACTACTATTAACCTTTGATTTTTCTTAGCCACAAGGTGGCAGGAATTTCCACGTTAAATTGTCTCAGAGGCAGACTTATGGAAGAATCAATCTTCTTAAAAGTGGAATTATAGAGCTTTAAGTAACAAAAAGAGGCAGCTGCAAAAGCTTTTAAACGAGGTCTCTAACTCCCGGGGATCAGTGGCCAGTCATTATCTAAAATGAAGTACGGTGAGCAAGAAGAGAGCATAATCAACAGCAATAATAATGTTGGAAAATGCGTAACAGCTGCTAACTTTGGAGTTCTTGCCCGGTGTTATGATAAGTGCTTTGGAAGCACTATGTTAGGTTCACCCAACAGCCTCACGAGCTAAGAACGGAAACTATTCCCACTTTACAGAGCAGTGTGGACTAAAGCAGATTACCTTGACCCGAGTCCCTGCTAGAAGAGCAGTGGCACAGACAGCCCCTTCCAGGGGACAGGCTCTGGAACGTACCCTCTCACCCTCCACGTTCTACCCACACCTGCACAAGCACATGCCAGTCACACAGACTCCAAGTAACAGATGCTAAGGAAAGAGAAGTCAACTGAGAATATCAACTCAGCCCTCGTCACCTGAAGAGATGCGCTTTGAATGGGCTGCCAAGGAAAGGGCACGGAAAACCTTAGCACGTTAGTTCAGGCGGCAGACAGCTGTGCGGGACCCAGAGAACAGGCTTGCAGGCTTCGGTGAGCAAGCCCTGGAGGGACCAGCTCCCCAGCTCAGACCACTCACGCCGCTCTACAAGCAGCCCAGAACCAGCGGGGTGGACAAGAACTACTATTTCCTTGGTGCCTATGTCCCAGGCCCTTTGACGAGTATTTTCCTATAAATGTGTGCCTATGTGACTGAATGTATTTGTTTCTTGTCGACCTTCATTTTGTAGCTGAGAAAACTGAAGCTCAGAAAGGTCAAGGTTACGATCAGAGGCCACGCACACTTTCTCCACTCCATCCAGTGCCCCTCAAGTAAAATTAATTCTCCTCATGGAATGAGAATGTACTCCACATCTTTTGTTTTAAGCTTATTAGAAAACTTTCACAAAAAAGTTTCATAACACTGTACCACAAGTCTGACTTTTCCATTCTTTAAACCTATTAACTTTCTTGGAATTATTTCCTAATTTCCTTTGATCTTTGGAATTTCTGAGAGAGAGAAAACCCAATATTCTTACAAGGAAACTCAACTTGGGCAGGAATTAAAATCAGGTGACCCTTCTCTAGATGCTCTTTCACCACTGGAAGGCACATCCTTGAGGACAGGGATTTTTATCTTTATTCATTGGCAACTTTTGGTCAATAATTGCTATTCATTAAGTGATAACTGACTATTAGAATAAGAGATACGAGGACCATTTCCCTCATTAAAATGCCCAATTTAACCCTGGCCAGTGTGGGTCAGTTGGTTGGGTGTTGTCCTGCAAAGCAGAAGGTCGTCTGTTCAAGTCCTGGTCAGGCACAAGCCTGGGTTGCAAGCCTGGCCCCCAGTTGGGGTGCATGCAAGAGGCAACCAATTGATGTTTCTCTCCCTTTCTCCTTCCCTTTCTCTCTCTCTAAAAATAAATAAATAAAATCTTTTTAAAAAATGACCAATTTATCTGTTTAGGTTACCTCATTACCAAATTATAAATTCCTAACAGTTTTTTCCTCTCTCCTTGGGACCAACAGAACCCTGTCAACCACTCACAACACAGTTTGCTGTCAGGTTAGAATTATCTTCGGCAGTAATTCTGCCTTGACTAACCAGCCTACCCTTCCTGTGCCCGTGCTCCCAGTGCTTGGAATGGAGGGGTTGGCAAGTGTCAACCAGTTCCTACTCAGGTTCAAGACGACATAAGTTAGGTCTCCAACACACATTTTCCCATATGGCTGAATGACTGCTAACCGAAGCACTTCCCCCTCCCCCCCGAACTAGCTATCCTCACAAAAGTTTTCAAACAAGACAACTAGGACAGGCCTCTGACAACCTCCAAATACCCTGTGTCCCATGTCATCCCGTACCTTTCATCCAGCAGACAGTTGGCTCTACCAGGTACTTATGTTGATCTCTGCAAAGGCTGAGGCAGGTGGGACAGGTGGAGCCTCTGAGCTCCCGCTGCCTCTCTCTCACCCCCCAACCCACTTGGGGTACAAAACGTGAAAACGTTCCGTTCTTCCCTCTTACACAACATGGCTGAAGAATCAAGTCAGTAAAAATCAGTTTTACAACTCATACCACAATTTTTAAGATGTCCAAAAACCTCCCATAAACTTATTTTAAAAAAGAGTGAAAGACACAAAAAGAAGAAAAAATGGAATATGTTTAAACACCTTTAAAATCTCATATTAAAATGTTATAAATTAATCTCAGAAGCCTCACTCAATTTTTAGAAAAAAATATAGGAGTTGACATAAGCAGACACTACTTTTCACCCACGAGATCGGCCAGG
This sequence comes from Macrotus californicus, assembly GCA_007922815.1. NCBI lineage: Eukaryota > Metazoa > Chordata > Mammalia > Chiroptera > Phyllostomidae > Macrotus > Macrotus californicus. Next base: position 5,236 of record VMDR010005315.1, on the reverse strand, counting down.
TTTGACAGAGCCCCCGTGCTAGGGAGAGCAGGGAGAAGCGCACACCCGCCTGGTGTTGGTGGAACTTAAACTAGTTCAAATTCTATGAAAGATAGCTTGCCAATATCTAATAAAATGGAAAAGGCACAAGTGCCTTGATTCAGCAGACCTACTCCTAGGAATGTAAGCTACCGCTACACTTGCACCCATGCAGAATGGCATATGCCAAAGAGAGTCACTACAGCGGTAACTGTCAACCGCTGTGACCGGTGGGCCACCAGAACTAACACATGCAGTCCCTGATCACTAGTCAGGGGCACTGACCTCTTCTCCCTTAGACGATCACATAAAAAAATGACAACAGCCAACACAATAGCCATCTTGTGTGAATGAGTCAAAATCATATGGGCTTTTTTTTGTTGGCAAAAAATACATTTTTTGGTGTGCTGCAGAATTCTAGTAATTCGTTTATGTGTGCCAGGAGATGGAAAGCGTGGAAAACCGCTGCCCTGTAGCACTGTTCGTAACGGCGAGAGATTCAAAACAAGCTAAACATCCAATTTGGAACTAAGTTATTCTATATCCATGTAATCAAATTCTATTAAAAAATAGATTTCTGTGTACTTGAAGGTTATGGTATCACTCGTGTAAAAAAGAGGAAAAACACTCACACATGTTTGTCTTGCATATGGTTATCTCCAAGAAAGTTGGGGGACAATACCGGGAGGAAGATACCATTAAAATGTTGAAGCATGTAAGTATCACCAACTTAAAAAAATGAAGTTCCACAACTGTAGTAGCATAATCAATCAAATATATTAAAATAAATAAAGTTCCATTTGTGGGATACAGACTTCCGCCTCCTTCCCAGCCCTACCTTTTCCTTTCATAGTTCCTCCAGGACTGGGCACTGCCTTTGGTAAACTAAACTAGCTCAGTTCCCACCCTGCAGCTGATCTCACCTTCTCCCTTTCTGGCTCAGGGTCAGCCAGCACGGTCTCTCCTTCCCCCTTCCCCACCCAGAGAATAGACGGCTGTCCCTGCCTGCACTGTACCTGGGTAAGCCCTCCATGGTCTGCTCACACTCAGCACTGTGCTGCTGAGCACCTGGCCTGCCATTCCTCTGTGTTTGCGATCTGAGCAGGTGTGTCAAAGCAGTATGGGTGGGATCCTCATTTTCTCTCTCAGGTGCTCAGTCAGTTCTTTAGGTCACTCCGAAGCCTAGAGAATTTTTGATCTGTAACATTGTGCCTCCTCATTGCACTGGAATATATATTTTTGCTAATCTAAAAGCAAATTGCATTGATTCAATATCTGCACACCCATGCATGACAATGGTAATCACTGGAAAAACCAGGGAGCAAGAAAACAACATTTAACACTTTTTGTTAGCGTAGCACATGACCAACTTACCCGCTTTGGATAAATCAGCAATTTAGCATACCAATAGGAAAAAAATTGTGTGTAATTGGGTGATACCCAGGTCCACAGCTTTTTGTAAATAGGATATAATTCAGCTTCACATCATTATCAAGCTATAATTGTCATTAAAGACATCGAAAAGGTAATAAAACGTAAACCAATGCAAACTCTTATACACTCAAATGTTAAAAGATCTGCAGGATCAAACACTGCAAAATAAAGTTCATTTCTGCTATCCACTAGCCCCAAATATAAGTACTACACTTAACTAGTTCTTGCAAATAGATACAAAAAAAGTTTCAAACTGCTTACTGTCTAGCTTGGTCCTTACTGGAATAGGTTACATTTACGACGGCAGTTTCTGAGTCGGTGTTCACTAGAGGGAGAGAAAAAGGAAGAGAAAGAAAAAAGTTAGTTTTCTTTTCACGTTGCTCCTTTTACAAAATTGAAAGCAATTGAGAAGACATGTACCTTGCTCACAGCTTTCCACCACTCCATACTGGACTAGTAAACTATCCAGCACCTATCAGGAGGGGGAGAGAAAATTACAAATTTTCAGTTTCCCAAGTTATTAGCAAGGGCAGAAATAGATTTGAAAATCACAAAGAATTGTGATGAGAAAGAGCCCCCCCAAAATTTCCTGGGTTTTGGGCTTTGATAGCTAGGGAAGGCCACCAGGGAGAGCATCCAGTAAGTGGGCATCTCTCCCCTCCTGTCCCAAGACCCCCAACTTTCAGCTCGTTGCCTGTGGATTACCAAGAAGTAAGGCAGGTCAGCAAAGTGTTGACAGCCCCAGCTGCCTGCTTCGTGAGGCTGCAGGAGAAGCAAGCATATATTTCCCATACCAACACTTCCTCCTTGTATACAAAGTCACGAGACAAGGGCCCAAGTTAAGTTTCATCTTTAAAGATGTTGCTTTTCAAAGAACTTCCTTTTATAGCTATAATGGGTGTACCAGAACAGACTACCCTCAAGGGAGGCTTGCAACATGAAGAAAGAACATTGTGGATATTCTACCTGGACTCTTTAAAGACTAAGCTCAGTGGTATATCAATACTTAGACCGTAAAAAGTATAAAAAAAGAAGGGGACGTTTCTAAATCTATATAGGTTGCAAAGTGTACAATTTTAAACTATGTTTTCACCATCTTTCCTGTAGCCACATATTACAGTGTGTGTTATTCTAATGAGAGGCCATTAAAACCGTAACTACGTTTTATTATACTATAAACTGCAGGTGTACACCTCATCAGTATGAACCAAATCCAACTGTTCTTAGCTTACTAGAAGTATAAAAACTTTTCTTGAAAAGTAAAACAAAATAAGTTTCTATTAATTTATAGTGAACCAATTATTCATTAATTTAATCACAAAATTTAAAGGACAGTCCCTTGAGAATATTTGCTGGCCCCCAGAACACAGTAAACCACTATGAAATACACAGACATCCTGTCAGGAAGGCAGCACAGGCAGACATGGCTCGCCTCTTCACACAACCACAACAAAATTACAACTGAGATACAGGACAACCATCACTCAGAACTGACAGAAATCCAGTTGAATGGCAGTCTGACAACTACAAATTAAAGAAACCACATCCATCCAGACTGGGAGGAGGGGTGAAGATGCAGAACCGGCTGGTCCCACTTCCACGTGTGGTGGATAAAAATTCCAGAGGGATATCTCAGGAGCAAGGAGTCCCAGCTCCACACCAGGCTCCCCAGCCCAGGGTTCCAGTGCCAAGAAGGTTAAGTCCCCACAACTTGTGGCTGCAAAATCCAGCAGGGATTGAGTCAGTGGAAGAAACTGCTGGAGCCCCAAGTAATTCCTCTTAAAGAACCCACACATGGACTCACCTACTCAGACTCACTCCCTCTGGACTCTGGCAATGGGGTGGTGGCTTGAGGGGCACCAGTGGTGTAAAGGGAGAGGCTGAGGTGTCTGACATCAATGGGAGCAGAGGCCATTGTCATTTTTCTGGGCCCTCCCCACACAGAATCAGCAGACTGGTTCTAAGATTCTATCAACCTGGCTAACACTAATGACCTGCCTTGGAGATCCCTAGAGACTCTGCCCCACTCAACTTATGGGCCCACCCAAGCTGCTTTTCCATGAATAGCCTTGGCTCACCCTTCACAACTTCCTAAATCCTCTCAAAAAAATAGCAGCTGGCCTCAGTGAGCCCCAGACCAGGCACTAGCAGCCTAGATTCACAGCTTGGCTTTGCCTAGGAATCTCCAAGCCCAGTACAAGTAGCAACATTCTCAGATTGCTTTATAGCTCAGGCAGGGTGGCCCGGGGCAAAACACAGGTGGGGGCTGATCTGGGCCTGAACCACCCAGGAAACCACAGGGCCAGCACACCCAGTGGACAGCTACAGACCATGTTGGAGCACCACCACCCTGTCCCTGCACAGCTGATCCTCCATGGAGGGTGGAGGTGGGTGGTCAGTGGTCACAGCCAATCCTTGCAGCTGACTGGCCTGGGTAAATCCCTCCCATTGACCTGCCAACAGCAACCAAGGCTCAACTACAAGAGGAGTGTGTACTCAGCCCACACAAAGGATGTACGTTAACTACCCAGCTTGGGTGATAGGGGAGGCTGTGCCACTGGACCCTATAGGACACCTACTACATTAGGCCACACTACCAAGACATGGAGTCAAATCAGCTCTACCTAATGCATAGACACAAACACAGAGAGGCTGCCAAAACAAGGAGACAAAGAAACATGGCCTAAATGAAAGAACAGATCAAAACTCCAGAAAAAGGACTAAATGAATGGAGATAGGTAATCTATCAGATGCAGAGTTCCAAATACTGGTTATAAGGATGCTCAAGGAACTCACTGAGGACCTTAACAACATAAAAAGGGTCCAGTCAGAAACAAAGGATACATTAATTGAAATAAAGAACAATTTACAGGGAAACAACAGTACAGTGGATGAAGCCGAGAATCAAATCAATGATTTGGAACATAAGGAAGCAAAAAACAACCAATCAGAACAATGAGTAGAAAAGAGAATCCAAGAAAATGAGGACAGTGTAAACAGTCTGTGGGACAACTTTTAAGCAATCCAATATTTTCATCATAGGGGTGCCAGAAGAAGGGAAAGAGCAAGAAATTGGAAATCTACCTGAAAAAATGAAAGAAATCTTCCCAATTTGGTGAAGGAAACAGACACGCAAGTCCAGGAAGCACAGAGAGTCCCCAACAAGATGATGCAAAGAGGCCCACTCTGAGACACATCGTAATTAAAATGGCAAAGGTTAAAGATAAAGACATGGGAGGGTGGGTGTGGGAGAATGGTGAGAGGCAAGGGGATTAAGAAGTCCAAATAGGTGGTTACTGAATAGCCAAGGGGATGTAAAGTTAGCGTAGGAAATGGGGTAGCCAAAGAACTTATACATGTGACTCACATAACCATGGGTGTGAATAGAGGTGGGGCGATTGCCTGCAGGAGTGTGGGGTGCTGGGTGGAGGGGTATGAAGGGAGAAAAATCAGGACAATGGTAATAGCATAATCAATAAAATATGATTTTAAAAAAGAAATACACTAAATAAATATTTACAGTAATTTCCTACTAAAATTTAAGCAATTTCTTGTAAGGGAACATTTATCTTATGTGGTATATTTCAGGATTTTATTTTGTCTACTGATTCCAATTTGCAATGTATAGTAGTAACGTTTGTCTGGAAATGAGCTTTTATTTATTTTTTCCATTTTAAATAGGGTTAACAACTATTTGTGAATGGAATAGTTACATTTTTTCATAGTGAAGATTTGACATGGTGAATTTCCTTTGAGTCGGACCTATTAATAGAAGCACATGAAT
>VMDR010005314.1:0-52544 GCA_007922815.1 Macrotus californicus | reverse complement strand
ATCCCAGGATCCTTTGCCAACTTCTCCCAGACTGCCATTCCCCACTACGCATTTATTCTCACCACACAGCAGGCTTTAGCATGGCCGTTGGTGCACATACTCCATCCATCTCTGCCCTATTCTAATTCTCTCTCTAGCAAAACACCAATCTTCCTTTTATATCTAAGTCAAAGGCCTCTCACTAGCTTCTTCAGAGTTATTTCCCCTCCCGGAATCCATGGTGCCACGCATTAGCTATAGAGTCACTTGTCACGTGGCTTTGCTGTCTTGTCTTCCTGTTCCCTTGCCACCAACTACACTATGGGCTTCTTGAGGACAGATCCAAGCCCTTCTTCAGCTGTCTGTCTGGAGCATAGCACTGGGCCTGTCATATAATAGGGTTCAAAAATTCTAAATAAACAATATATGACTCCCTTTCCTTTAAGTTCCTTCCCTCATGAACTCAAACCCAACAAGGCAGGAAGATAAACACAGCAAGAGCATGACCAGAGGAGCTCCCTGCAACTGAAAGCTCCAAGGTTGCCACCACAGCCAGCCCCTGCAACATTACTCAGTAGAAATGTAATTTTCAGATTGTCTTGATGTAACTTGATCATGCAATAATTGACGAACTGATTGTATAATGTAGAACAGTCTGGCTATGAATGAGCCACTCTCCAAGATGAAACAGAAATGAGAGCGTGTCTGCATAATAGGTGTGTAAATGCAAGCAGCGTATTAAGCAGTCCTTTTTATTCTTAAAGAGCTGAAATGAGAAGAGTTTTCCCCCAAAGCACTCTCTCTCTCTCTTTCTCGTTAATAAGCTTTGAGCAATTTGGAGAAGTGTGCCATTGCTCTCACAGATAAATAATAAACAAAACATTGTAATGTTGATGTGATTATATTTCTCTGACTAAAGGGAATTAAAGGTGGATTCTTTTTGTATTAGTTTACTTATCCTGGGCACCCAACTCCTCATAACTGCTCAATATATCATGCTAGTTAATCATTCTTGTCATTATCTTTAATGTCTTATTAGAGAGCTTCATTCATCTGGTTTTATCTGTCTCATTGGAAGCAGTTTTAATCTCATTTCAGCAGCACTGATAAGCCTGTTAGTTTGCACAAATTGGTTTTGGTGACAACGTGTAGATAGCAATAATGTGTGACTTCCAAAAGGAAAAGAGAAATCTATATAGGTCCAAAACCTTAGATGGACAGGGCCAAGGAGCTGAGAAGAGGTGGGGACAGTGGTCTCAGTTTCCTAAAGGAAAATGGAGAAGGTAAGAAATAAGATGGGAGGAAGAGAGAAAATTAAACACAGAAAACAGGTAAGTTGCTAAAAGCACCCCCTTCCCCTGAATCTGCCCAGGCCCACCCCTGAGGAATGCTAGTGGAGATGGCTGCACCGCACCACTAGATGGCCTGATTGAGTCAACAGTGTCCCACTGCACTGGTGGGAGAAGACTGCAGGTTTAGTAGAAGACTCATGTCCTGTGCTTTGCCCCTGAAGCTGTGGTACCCGACTCTTGGTTTTCACTCCACTCCCAGTGCAATCAGAAATCTTCCCTCGCAGACCTTCTCCGGGTTTCCCTCCTGCTCTAGGGTACTCAGCATCAGGCACTTTGTGAGATCCATTCAGCTAATGGAATAGCATTGATCACCTGGCCTTAGATTGGCCTGACTCTTGGCTTCTTAGAATAAGGGAGAAAATAAGCTCAACAGGCTTAGTTGACTCAAAGTAGCATTACTGTAGATGTTAAAGTAAATACAGTTCCTGCAGGTTCCCAGATCACAAGTTATCTTCTGGGGGGTGAAAAATCAATAATCTGCTGATGTGAGCAGCCTGTTGAATTTCCTGACTCCTGTGCATCTCAGTCCTTGTACTAAAGCTGGGTGATCGGGCTTGTCTGTTACAACCATGGCCCCTTTGTTGAGACTGTTGATTCTGGAGCTAGCATCTGCAAAAATTTAAAACCAAAATCACTCTGCAAACGGACTAAACTCTAAGTTAGACTTCACATAAATAAATAAATAAATAAATAAATAAATAAATAAATAGCATTTCAAGGGAAATGTATGTCTTATGAAAGGCTTCAAAATCACTTGTCTCAGAGGCAAACATATCAGCCGAATACAGCCAGTCAATTATCTGGTGGTGTTTGGGGTGGGAGGGCGCTAATAATATTCCAAAATCCCAAACTGCCAAAACACTTTGCAGATCCATTTTCAGCCCCTCTGCTTTTCTAGGAACGTTTGCTTTGTGTCTGTCTGACTCATTCTCACAACTCCAAATGTTGACATAAAATCAGCTTGTGAAATTCTGCGACTCTTTTTCTTTTTCTCTTTTTAGAAACCCAGGAGGCTACACTTCTTCCCCCAAACTTAAGCAAAGCATAAACTCCCTTCTATTTTAGAATCTGAAACTCTCCACTAGACGGTTCACGCAGTCTAAGCTAAATTCTCCCAATCCCTCTTTATTCCACATTTTGATTCTCGTGTTTTAAAAGCACATCCATCCTGTAACTCCTCTGTGGAGCAAAGAGCAGAGGATGAAGTTTAATGCCTCTCCTCTGACCTGAGCCTTCAGGGTAGAAATGGAATTCCAAGACCACAGTACACAGGAACTGATTTCCTACAACTGCCTTTAGCAGGCACTCTCGAGAGCTGAGCCGTCCTTCTCAAATTGTGCCACCAGTGGGTACTCACTCAAGCAATAACATCAAGAACCTAGAAACCAGTGAGGGAGGTTTATCTTCCTATTCAATTTTGTGTTGTTTCTTCAGATGGCAATGGTAGCATAGAACACCTGGGTCCTTGCCCATGGCCATATGAGCAGAGTTTCCATAAGTACTCAATCCCAATGGAGACATATTGGTTGTGCACCTGGTCTGTGAAGAGGATGACCCTTTGAAGCCAGGTTTGACCTAGATACTCTAGGACCTAGTCCCTCTGTGAAGTAACCAAAGAGACCTGTGGAACCTGCTGTCAGGGCTGGCTGATTGGAAAGCTCCTATGGAACTTTAACTTGCACATGTGTGTCTTTGTTCCTCCTCTGAACCGAGCCATTAGCTCTTTAGAAAGAAACACACTTCCCACCAGTGAGGTCCCCGTCACAGCTAGTATATACCATCTGTATTTGGATTTGTTGCCTCTGGCTTTGGACACGATGAAGTCAAGGCCTTTCCATGACCACCCTTTCTTTCTAAGTCCCGAATTCCATCTGTGACATCCAGCTCCTATAGATCAGGGTATACATCTTTGATTTATATTGTCTCCCCAAATTTCCCCCAAATACATTGCTAACTGCCCACATAGCACTGAGAGCCTTACAGAGAATCTGTGTCAATAGTTCCAATGCAGAGAGCCAAGCCCGCTTTAGGTGGGCAGAAGGATCCCATACTAATTTAGAGAATAAGGGCCTCATTTCTCTACCCATTCATGCCCTTATACCGATCACCAGAAAGCTGCGTGTGTGAGGATGCATGTGTGTGCAAAGTGCTGAGTGCAGAAGAGTCAGATGTGTTACTAGCCTGATCCAAGTCAGCAAGGGCTGTTGGAAAACAGGAGCCAAGAAAAGCAGACACATGGCAAATGGTCCATCTGCTTAGGCCTAGAATCCAAGTTATCACAGACCTGATACCAGGAACGCAGATGTAACTGCTGACAGGGTTCCTGCCAAAATGCTTCAAAACTTTTTGCTGTGTATCTGACACCTATATGACAGTTTCTTTCTCCTTCTACCTATAGAGATGCCAGGTTTCTCTGACCCTGTGTAAAGAGGGTAAATAAAAATAAAAGCTTAGCTGTGTTTCCCAGACTCCGTTAGCCTGTTTGACATCAATCACAGAAGAGTGTTTCTGTGCTTCTGTCTCCATGTGATCACAGACATCCCTGGGACTCCCAGCTGATCCAAATGCTTCCCCAAAGAGCCCTGTGGCTATTTGTATAAGTTCCTAGCTTTCCTTCTTCTCCCCCTATTCTTCCACCTCTGTTATTTTATTCTCCCCAAGAGTAAATTTCCATTCTTTTCTATGCAACTCCCCCATCCTTGCTTCTCTTGTCTGCCTCTCACATACACTGTTGGAATTCTGTGTCACTGAAGTCCCAGAACTGAGCCTCAGAGAGATTCAGTAGTTTGCTTCTCAAGGTAGAATCCTTCATAGAAAATGGTAGATGAGGAGAAGGCAGGCATGACAAACTGTGTTTCCTAAGAGTTTAGGGCTACGGGGAGAAGTATGATTCTCACAGGAATACTTTTTGTCTCCACTACACAAAAGTCAAGGTTGAGTTTTAAGAGTTTTAATCACACACCTCTATCTCCCTACAGATTCTAAACCAATTGAGAAATAGCATTACAATTTCAAGGAGATCCAAATACAATATAAAAGTATCTGTGGGTGAATGTGGGCTGCAGAACCTCAGACCTGTGGTCAGAATCAGGCTTCTGACTGCTTTCTGTCACCCTTTGTCCCTAAGGCTCAGATGAGCAGACCTCACCCTGCTGGCCTCCCGGAGGACCTGGCCTGCCACACCTCCGACAGAGCCTGAAGGAATCAAGATGCCAACAGTCTAGACCTTCCTTCAGAGGAGAAGGAGCAGAAGGAAAGGTGAACCTTCGTGGTGAGAAGGCCTGGTGTCGGGGGAGGAGTTGAGCCATGCCTGTCCCCTGCTCTTCATCCAGTCTCCCCAGTCAGTTAAATCATTCTACTCCCATTATCCATCACAAAGAAAAGGGTGCAAAACCCTTTCCCAATACTGAAAAAGCTCAAAAAAACTCACTTCCCGCTAAGCCAATATATAGATATAAAAATTGGGAGAAAATAATAAACCACAATTAATAAGCTATAGAACTCACAAAAGGCTCATTACAGACATTCATCTTTTAAAAGATTTCATTCTTTTCTTACTCAAAATATCTGTGTGTCTTTTCACACAAAGTAGTAGGAAGAAAAATAAAGTAGGAAAGAGTCCAAAAATGGGGTTCTAATTCTGACTAGCACCAATGATCGATTGGTCCTCAGAATTCTGTCTCTCGCATGGCCAAGCAAACACACAACCATCCTGACTCACCCCCGAGAGCTCACCTGTGTCCAGTGCCCAAGCCCCCACATGTCAGAACAAGAGGACACCTCCTTCATAAAAGCTGTAATCTGGGGGCCTGCAGCGGTAGAGTGGCTGAGTAACGTAGAGGAGCTAGGACTAGCCCTTCCATCACTAACTGCCCGTGTTCAATTCTTGGTCCCATCACTGAACAGCTGAGTGATCTCTGGCGACTTAACCTCTCAATTTCTTCATGTATAAAATAGGGGATGTTAACAGTGTCAACCTTATAGTGTTGTTTTGGGATGAAATGAGTTAGTGTATGTAAGAAACTTGGAACAGTATCTGGCACATAGGAAGCGACATGAAGTGCTTGCCAACATTATTATGATCAATAAATTCTAGTGCAGAAACAAACAGAACAGTATAACTTCATCACATTTTATGAACCTTTCTAATAACATGGAAGTGCTCGTGCTTAACTGTTAAATTTAAAAGTTAGAATTAAGTGTGTGTACCACTTTGAGCCATGTTTAAAAAGCATAAAAAATACATAGAATTATGACAAAATGCTGATTGGTGATCTTTGATAGATTATAAAAGATTTTAAGTTTCCTACGTTTCCATGCACAAATTTTTTACACTAGCATACATTCATTTTAAGGAAAATTGTTTATTTTGATTCTTAAAATAATCCTGGTGTCTGGGGCGGATGTACCAGGCAAACACCTTTAACAAAATGTTGCTCTTCCAGTCTGAGTATACCACATGTTGTACAGACAATAAATTCTATTTTTGATGGAAGAAAAACATTCCTTTGTCAGCAATAAATTGCTCCATTCCTGCCCCACCCCACAAAAGTTGCAAATGCTTCTCTCCTTGGTAGGTGTTTCTCCTGGGGCTGCATTCCACAATTCCGTGGCAGGTATCAAGTTCTGCTATTTCTCTGAGAGTCCATCCATCCCAATGACAGCTGTTGCTTGAAGCAAGAAACTTCGTCAACCCCACCTGCCCCCATGACCTAATCCAACGCATCATATTTACCAAAGTATTAAGTATTTGATGACAGAATATGCTAAAGGCCAAAAATGACAGCTAAGCCCACTCATTGGTTGCGCTGCAGTCTCCCCTCAAGGTAGAAGTCTGTTTGGAATAACAAAACCTGAATAATTCTAGCCCCATGTTTAAGCCTCGGCCTACAGATTTGTGACTTTCTAGAACATTCCTGGGATAGAAGCTCCCACCTTGAATCTCATTTTTGAGGTTTACTGCCCGTTTCAGAGGGCTGGAATTTTTCCCAGTGTTTATGAGCTTAGACTTTTGTAAGCTGAAAGAGTTTACATGCAAAGTATATCACAGGACTCAGCCTATTCACTTCAGCATCCAACGCAGGGGAAAAGCAACCACCTGGACAAGTGTCCCCTAGGTGATGGCACCGTCATGAACTCACATGCACTCTGGCTCAGAGCCCAGCACCAAAGATAGACTCAGCTTCAGGCCGCCCCCACACAGGCTCTGCTTTCTCTCGCCTTTCTTGTTCCCCCATTGCTTACACCTTTTTATTTACACCTCTGGACTCATCAAAGTCACAGATATTACAGCTGGAAAAGAGCTGAGCGCTGTTCAACACACTGCTAGTTACAGACAGTGGTGGTAGTAATAATAAGAGTAACACACACAGATAGCATTCACTATGGGCCAGGTGCTATTATAAGGTTTCAAATACATTGTTAAAGAACAAAACTCAACCGAGTAAATTTGAAGATCTAACTGGCTTTATTAAGTGATTCATGAATCGGGGGGCATCCCATTTAGCACCTAGACAGAATGGGTTGTACAAAATGGAATATTTTCTAGGCAGAAAGGGAGTAGAAGTAAGAGTGGATTATTTCAGTCATGGACACTTTTTCTTAGGGGAGAGCAGGGGGTCTTATCAAGCAGATTATCTCACTAGTATTGATCAGGAAATCCCAGACTGATTGACTTAAGATTCCACTCCTGGGAGAGTTTGAAACTGCAACTAGGTTAGTTATTAAGTTTTGGTTTGTTGGCATGGCTTAGCAAAAGAGACTCTACTTTTTAACCTGTCATTTAAAAAATAAATAAAACAATAGTACTTACTTAATTTGCACCATAACCCTGTAAAGTAGATACTGCTATCCCCATTTCATGGATGAGAAAACTAAGGCCCAGAGAGGTTAAGCAATTTTCCCAGGTTCACTCAGAGTGAGAACTCAAGCTTGCCCAGGTGAGGCCGGGTCTCTTGATTCTCCACTGTTCAGCCTGCTTTCCGAATACCAGGCTGTGGCCTGAAACTATCAGCAGCCATCACCCTCAGAATCTTCTTCCCGAGTCTGCTAGGTTGGACAGAAATGAAAGAAAATAATCTCAGAAATACCAAAAAAAAACAAAAACAAAAAAACAACAGGTCCATTGGACTTGATCTCATAAACATTTTCTGACCACCTGCCCTGTGTACTAGGTGCTGGGTGAAAGTCAGCAATGAATAAACACAGGGGCAGCGTTTTCATGCAGTTTAAACACAATAGGGAAAGATGGCAGAATGAACATCGATAAAAGTTAGAGAAAGGCTTTTTTTGAACTGGCACAGTACAAACATAAACTGCAAGGATCAGACAAAGACTTGTGGCCCTCCCACCAAGCTCTCCTTTACCAACACCCCCCCTCAAGGTTAAGCCTCTCAGGTGAGGCCATAATTACCAAATGCAAGATTTGAAACCCTCTTTGGCCTCAAAACAAATTCACTACCCACTGTGCACACCCCCTCCCCCAACTCTCTCCAGTCCCCAGACTCATCTCCCAGCTAAGCCTTTACCCATGGGTGCCATTTGCTGGGTGATTGATGAGGATTTCTGAGCAATGCCAGCCTCTTCTCCAGGCCCGGCCTGGCTGCTTTGCCATTCCAGAACAAACGCATGTTTGATCTATGAGGCTACTTTCTTACCATGAAAGGATGTGTCTCCCAAGTGACCTCTTTCTTGGTAGTTGGAGAGAAAGTGTGATAAAAAGCAAAAGCCGTGTCCTTTGAAGATAACTCATACATTGGCCAATAGATGCGATAAAGTAGCTAGAAATCCAGCACAGGCTACAAACAACTCCACATTAAAGGCATCTGTGTTTAATAAAACTAATAAATCAAATGCTGTTAGGTGGCGCCTCCTGGCTATGTTTTAGGCCTGTAATTGGTGCACATGGATAATACAAGAAGAAAAGGCACTGAGTCAGCAGAGAGACTGCTTACCTCTAATATGCCCCTCAAGTATTTCTAGAATTCTCTCCATGATTTGTTTAGGGAGGGTTATCAAAGGGAGAATCTCTTCCTCAGAAAAGTGCCAGTCTACCAATCTATGCCCACAAATGGGGAGCATGCCCTCTCTCTGGGGATCTACCGGGACAATGAAAAAGCCAGAGAGGAAGGTCACAGAGAGGTAGGAAGGAGAGAAATTGTAAATGTATTGATTTGTTGTGCATCTCACATGCACACTTTATATGTATTTCATGAGTTAATCCTCATAACAACCCTGTGAGGTATGTGGCATTTTCCCCTTATTACAGGTGAGAAAACTATATGTCAGATAAATGACTTGCCTGGTGGCAGAACTGGTTAACTCCCACGCCAGTGAAAGAAGCTGAAGAAGCTCAGTGTAGTCAGCCTTTAGAAGGTGGACTAAGGGGACAGCTCTTACAAACTTTAGGTCTTCCGTAAAGAACGAGAACCGATTTATTTGCATTAGGTCAGAAAATAAAAAACAAAAGATGTAGGTTTGGGTGCAGGAGGAATGGATAGTAGTCGTCTCCGAGGGCTTTTGGATCCGGAAGCAAACAGTAGAAATCCCTTGTGGAAAACCTAAATGCACCAGATAGCTTGGGGCAGGAATGCCGCAGGAAGGACATTGACAGGTCCACGTCCAGGCACTGGCACTCACCAGCAGCGTGACTCTCAGCAAGTAACCCCCTCTCTGACCTTCCCTTGGCTTTGTAAACTGGAGACACTAATAACTAATTTGAAATATTTGGGGAAAGCGTGAAATGAAATGACATATATAAGACACTTGGTAAACACTAAAGTGCTATCAAGCATAAGGATTGCTATGCCTCCACCTTTCTGGAACTTTTAACACATAATACAGCCTGGAGACAAGGGAATGGACTAAATGATTTACCGTGTCTCCCTTTTACCACCAGAAGCAGATTATTCAAAGCTTGGGAGTGAAGTCAACCTGCTACTAGAGATTATTAGCTTTATGTTTTTCAGAAAAACTTCAGCTTAAAACAGAGATCGCTTACTTCTCCCCGGCCCCAGTGAAAGGTTTCAATGACATATTCAGAGCTATGGAACAGGTTAAGGGGCAGCCTTCTTCTGCCAGGAAGGAAGACAATTTGGATGAGGAATTAGAGCTATAATACCAAAGAGACTTCATGATTTGGGACCAGAAAGGAATTGGCCTTTTGCCTCAGACGCCATTTAATGCCATGAGATTTCTGGCCCCCTTTAGCAGCCAAGTCAGAAAACAAAAGAGAAGAGCAGAAGGGAGGGGAGGGGGGAGGAAAAGCGAGGGAGAAAAAGAAAAGACTCTAGCCTTAATTAGTGTAACAGACTGGTTAGCCAGGGACAGATAACTTGAGGTCTAGTTCCTATTATTCTGTAACTTACCAGACACACTAAGTTTATCTCTTGGTCAGTATTGTAAATAGTTATCTCCTTTTATTAAATGAGATGGTATCAATCTTTAATGATCAGTCATATACGATGCCAGGGTCATTCCTTGTGTGATGTCTATAGAAAGGACTGTGCAAACTGGTAGGGAAGCATAAGCTAAAAAATTTTAAGAACGATACAAATGTACAAGAATATGGAAATAGGAACTGATGTCGATACACTTAGCAGGATGAATTATAATGACAAAGCAGTCTGAATCTTACCTGTCATTTGTTTTAACACCAAGAAGATCCAGGTACTTCCTAACGGCATCCTTATTCTCTCTATTCTGCCATCAAAGAACCTTCTGATTTTTTAATAGTATAATAGCATTTTGGCTTTTCTGAAAGAGTAGAGGTATAATTTTGATAAACTTACCTACACAAGTCACCAAAAATCCTTTATATGACCAATTAAATCATCAGGATGACTGCATTTTCATCTTGCAGAGTAAAGGCTAAGTCAGCATCACCCTGGTGCAGGAAAGACATTCTTGGATGGGAGATTTTAGCTCAAACCGCACAGAGTCGCTATCAAAAGGTTTTGTTCTTACACAACCTCTGGGCATTTGTAGAGCCTAAAAAATGGAAGTGGCAGACAAGCTCAGCCATCCTCTGTAGTACTGACAAGCGTTACCCAGGACTTCCTAGTGCAAAGCACCGTACTAGGTATCAGGTGGTAAATGTCCACTTTACCCTACACTTCCCCTCAGGGAGCTCATCGTCAAGATGAGATGACAGGGCTATGTTTCCAGTCACAAGTGGCAACTCAAGTTTGTCTGATCTTATTGCCACAGAAGGAGGAAGTTATAAGGACTCAGAAGAGGGAAGAATTACTGTGATGTGCAGATGATTAAGGAAGTTGTGAAGAGGTCCAGTGGGAATGCTATGAGCCTAAGGTATCTGCTCAAGATTCTGTTAGCTATGGGCAGATGCACTGCTGGTAGAACATTGTTACAAAGCCAATTACATCTCAGTGTTCTAAGAAATTCCCCATCTGCCTCTTGGACACCTGACCTCACTTTTGGCAACTGGAACCTTCGATGCCTACATATTGTTTGGTATAGTACTGAATTATAGTACTTGAACTTAACTGTCAAAATGTAATATTGCAGTCTCTCACATTGTGAAGTTATTTCTACTTTTTAGAGACTGTTTCCACCTGGGAGCTGTTTCTGTGATCAAAAAGAAATTATGAACCTCAGCTGACACCTGAAGTAACTGAGACCCAAAAAAGCTGTTCCAAACCACACAAAAGTCCTGAGCAGAGGTGTTCTAGGACCCAGGGCCTCCCAGCTTCCCATCCGGGTGGGGAGAAAAATGTGTCCACGGCAGTTATCTGACATCGAGGCAGGAGCCTGAGAGTAATGGTTGTTTGCCAAGTGTCCACAGGCCCTTGGAGAAAAAGGCCTTATAAACATGCAACATATTAAGCTGATTAGAACAGGGGAGATTCCTTGAGGATGGCATTTCATTTGGAAGCTCCTTTCAGGCGGCTCGCCAAACGGTAGGTGGCTCTGTAAAGCCAGTTTTTCCTGAGGCGCAGAAGTCATAAGCACGGTTGGTCATGCATTTCTTCCTCGGAACAGAGACCTGAACACAATGAGAAATTGCTTTCAACTCACGGAGAGTTGCGTTGTGGACGGAACATTTACCTTATACCTGCTCCATTGACAAACGCAAGCTTGAACTCCAACTAAAGCTGGTTATTCTTAGCAAGGAAGATGACATGGAAAGAATTGACACTGACTTCCAGGAGTGATGGGGACAAGGGCACAAGCCATGTTTGTTGAATGTCTGCAATGTGCCAAGCCATTCTGCATATATCCTAGCACTGAATTCTCACCACACCCTTTAAAGTAAGGAGAGTTGTAGCCTTCTAGCACGTGAGAAGGCCTTGCAGAGATTAACAAAGGTGCTCCAGGTCACATGGGTGGTGAGTGGCAGACTCCCAACTGGCACCCAGTTTTGTCTCAAAAGGCCCCTGCTTTTTAGCATTCTCGATTCTAAGTCAAGCCAAAGTCCAAGTGAAATGAGGCTGAGAAAGAATGGAGTCAAGACTTAGACAGAAATCTGCCTCTGTCCATAGTTCTCCACAGAAGAACTGGCTACTTAATGTTTGGGACCCATTGCAAAGTGAAACACAGGAACCCATGTTCAAAATTTATTAAGAATTTTGAGACAGCAATAGCAGAGAATTAAACCAAAGACAGAGACCTTCTGAGCACTACGCCCTGTCCATGAAGCTGTCCCTGCTCCAGCGACTCCAAAACAAAGGTGACAAGGCAAGAGTCTTGGAGTAAGGGGCAAATCTGGAAATAAAGTCCAGGGGTAGAAAAATGGACCACATGGTCCTCAGAAGCCTTACATCCCATCATGGGCCTGCTCATCACACACACACACACACACACAAACACACACGCACACATGCACACACACTGCCTGAGGGAACTCACAGATCAAGACTGATAAAAGTTACATGGCAAGGCCCTGGGGGCAATTGTAACCCTTTTTCTCATCCCAGGAACATTCAAAATAGCATCCTGGTGACACAGTGAATGAGAGAACATCACTCCTACCACAGCTGTCACTTGTATCTGCAATCAGGTGAATTACAGAGATTAGCCACATCCAAGAATTACTGCACTTTTTGAATGGTTCTGTGCATGCCCCTTCTTAAGGTGGAATTGCTCAGGTTCATGTTCAGACTCTGGAGAAAGCTTAGGAAGGTCCGTGCTGCCACCCAGTGTTCAGAGAGCAGGCCCAGGAGGTGCTGCTGAAGAAGGGTGGGTGAACATCTCGGGCTCTGCGGGGGCGGGAGCCACCCTGAAGCTGCAGAGAAGGATGCTGCAGAGTGTTCACAGGCCCCTGGCAAGCTTATTTTAGAGGCCACATCCTCCATCACCCCAAAGATGTTAAAATGTGCCCACATCCCACACTATTTATTTCATCAACCTGTAATTACCTAAGACAAGTTCAGTTGTTTTTCAGTGGGTTGACATGTCATATTTTGTAGAAATTTAAACACTTGTTTTGATTTTGCAATTTTCTTTTTGAATTATGGATCAAGTGTGGAGCTTGTGGGGAGAAGGGGAGGCTTTTAAGAATTACTCTAAATTAGAAATATTTGGAAAGCTCCTAGGCCCTGGACTCAGTGCCTTTAGCACCTGCTACTGTGGACAGGCATGAAAACAGAGGAGCAGCAAAGAAGAGAAAACACAGGAATATTGGATCTGGTCACCTCTGACAGCCTGTGCACTACAAGTATTAGTCCTTTTGTTGTTTCCGTGTAAAGCCAGAGTCTTGGTCTGCTGAATTTATCCAGAAAAATCATAGGCACATAGTGGCCAGGATCTACCACACATTGGTAGTCAGATTCGTTAAGTAACAAAAAGAAAAAACTCTCGGTCAGGTGTGCTGCTCGTTGCAATTCCCAAGTAAAGCCCATGCCTTCCCACAGTGATGGGTTTAAGAGGCAAGCATCAAAACGGAGTGCCATGCTCCAGAGTCTCTGAATCCCTCCTGAGGATGGAGAGACTTTCAAAGACTTGAGATATATGGTAAAGCCCCTCCCACAGCTCCTACAGCAGAGACACAATATGCACATATCAAACCCCAGCTCTTCCCACCGGACTGTGCCTCTGATTGGCAGGGTCAGCTAACTCCTTTGTGCCGAAGCACAGGGGTCAAAGCAGGGAAGGAAGTCTGCACATAATTACACACTTTCCCCAACTTCAACTATGGCCAGAGGAGGATTGTCCCTAAAGCAAAAGCTCTTCCACAACCCATCACATCACCCCTTCACCTAGCTGGGCCAGGCTGTGGGCACTGGTTTTACAAGTTACATTCATTTCTTCGGGCTGATGCAACAGACGACCACAGACTTTGTGGCTTCAAACAACTCAAATGAATTTGCTCACAGCTCTGGAGGTCAGAAGTCTCGCTGGGCTAATAAAGCAGTGTCAGCGGGGCCATGTTCCTTCCAGAAGCTCTAAGGGAGAATTTGTTTCCTTGTTGTCTCCAGTTTCTGGAAGCCTCCTGCATCCCTTGGCTCGTGGCCTCTTCCCCCATCTTGAAAACCAACCACACAGCACCTTCAGATCTTCATGCCTCTCACCATCCTGCCTCTGTCTAACAGGAACCATATGATTACACTGGGCCTGCCTGGATAATCCAGGACGATCTTTCCGTCTCAGGATCCTTAACTTAACCACACCTGCAAAGCCCCCTCTGCCACGTAACGTCTCATATGTACAGGTTTTGGGAATTAGGACATGGACATTTTGAGGAGGGGAGCACTTTATTTTGCCCTCCCACAGGTGTCATTTCTTTTAACACAAATCATCTCTGTTCATTATAGAAAAAAATTGAAATTACAGAAAAGTTTAAAATTAGAAACTGGAGAACACAACCACTTTTAAAATATGTCCATTTTGTTCTTTAAAGAAAACCTACTGAATATTCTCCAATGTACTTTTCTCACCTCACTGTGCAGTGCAACCGCCCTCCCGCACCACCAGCTTCAGCCCTCATCACCTGCACCTGACCTGCCATCCACTGTTCTTCCACGATACTGCCCCTACGATTTTTGAATGCGTAGGTTGTTTTCCAGTCTTCTGTACATGCCAGTAATGATGTCGTAACCTTTCGGTTAATGCATATTTGTGTACTTGCCTGATATTTTTTAAGGGCAAGTCCCAGAAACGTAATGGCTATGGCTGCTTTTAAGGCTTGAAATGCATTTGGCAAAAGTGCCCTGCAGGAAGTCAGTGCCAAGCCAAACTCCCTTGCAGAGCAGATCTTTACGCTCGTACCCCAAACCCTGGCTAGGATCAGACTTTTATCAGTTCATGGACTGATTGAAATCTTGTAATTGGTTCAATTCATAGCCCTTTCACAGCAAGTAAGATTAAACTTTTTATATATTTATTTTCTATAATACTTACAGTTCTTGTTATGTCCTTTATGTTAAAGTGCTTGTACTTTTTAAATAAGTGTTCATCAATCTTTTGTTAACCTATGTCATATTTGCCACAAATAACTTTCTCAGTTTGCTGTTTTAACTCAGTTTTTATTATACAGAGGTCTCATATTTGTAGTTATATCTATCAGTGTTTTTACTTTTTTAAGATTTGATTTGATTTGATTTTTAGACAGGGGAAGGGAGGGAGAAAGAAAGGGAGAAAAACATCAACAATGTGGGGTTGCCTCTTGCACGCCCCCTACTGGGGACCTAGCCCACAACCCAAGCATGTGCCCTGACTGGGAGTCGAATCAGAGACTCTTTGGTTTGCAGGCCAGCACTCAATCCACAGCCACACCAGCCAGGGCCTATCAGTGTTTTTATTTGTAGTGTTGACTTTGGTCTCATGCTTAGTATCATGACTTTGTGGTATCACAGGCCTCACCCACCCTAATATAGAAATATTTTCCAGGGGGGTTATCAATCCATCATGATTGTTTTGCCTAAAATGTCAGTGGCATTAGCTAAAAGAATTCTGTTAGGCAGCCACTTGAAACACAAAGATACTGCTCCCTGTGGGGTTGACACCAGGGTCTAAATAATGGGCATGTCGTGTGGCTGTGTCCAAAGGCTTGGCAGCAGTGTCTCTAATTGGGGTTACACTTGAGCTCTTAATTCATTGTGATTTTCAAGTCAAGTGAAGAACTTTCAGAGGGAGGCCTTACCTAAAACCTCTTTCTATTCAATTGACATAAATATGACCCAGCCCTTCCTTGTCATAGTGGAGCAATTTAATTTAATTTTCCTTGTCACTTACTTCCCCTGCTCGTTGGACTGCTAAGGTGTGGGCAGAAATTTCATGAGATGGGGTCCAAGATTGTGGAGCTCTTGGCTCTGGCTGTGTTGCTCTAGACTACAGCCAAGGGGAATCAGAGTGAAGGGCTTCAGAAAGTAGATCCTAAAGAATTACTGCAAAAGACCCATGAACTGCTGCTCACCTCTCAGGGGAAATATTTCTTGGTTCTGACCTTACCTGGAGGGGTAGCTGAGAACCCATTCAGCCAATGTTTCCTGCTGAGTTTGTGTGCACGTGGAAGCAGGAAACCTAAGCTAGCATAGAGGGGACTCTACTTACCAACCAGACAGGTTTCACTGTATTCTGCAAACCTAAAGATTTAGATGAAAGTGTTTCTATTTTCCTGAAAATCTGAGTACCAGTACTTGCCATTGAATAGAGAGAGAAACTACATGTAAAACAGCCTTCCCTTCTCCCTAGGTCTACAAAACTATGTGGGAGTAGAGAATCCACTGAGGACAAAGGCCCATTGCTGACAGTCTTCCTCATTAAAGGAGAAAAGTGGACCACACCTGTTTTTTAGTTCATTTACCCAACAAGCAGTTATTGAGGACCTACTTTCACACCTCTCTTTATGCTGTTCCCTCTGCCCATCATGCTTTCCTCTGCACCCACCTAGTGAAGTCTTAGTTACCAAGCCCCAACTCAGTAGCTGCCTCTAATTTCAAACCTTCATCAACATATTTCAAACCCTCCTGTCCTTCCTTCTACTTCTTCCCTTCAACTCCATTGGCCCAGCAGTACTGCATAGTGACTTTGGAACCAAATTGCCTTGGGTTTAAACTGATTCTCCCACCTAATCACTTGGTCCATTGGAACCTTTGGAATATTGACTTAACAGTTTTGAGCCTCAGCGTCTTTATCTCTAAGATGAAAGTATACTAACCTTCATAAGGATGTTGCTTTGCAGATTAAAAAAGATCACCCATGAGATGAATAAGAGCAGGTCTCTGGCTTCTAGGTGGTTATATCAATTGGTTAAAACCATAACACAAGACAATATCACTATCATAAAAGGGATACAGAATGCTTCAGCAGTACAGAGAAAAATGAGGTCTTGTCAATGTGGAGTGATCAGAAAAAGTACCTGGAAGGTGCATCAAGCTTCTTGAAGAAAGGGTAAATGTCTACCAAGTAATGCTTGTGGGAAGAACAGGTCCGACTGAGCAAAGTCTGTGAGGGATAAAGGAGGGAAAGGCAGATTATGAGAAGAAAACATAGCAGACTCTACCAGGGCCATTTAAAAAATAGACTGCTTTATTGTTTTTTACTTCTTTGGTTTTTATTTTTACTTACTGATTTTAGAGAGAGGAAGGGAGAACAAAAGAGAGAAAGAGAGAGGGCCATCAATTTGTTGTTCTACTTCTTACGCATTCACTGGTTGCTTATTATACGTGCCCTGGCCAAAGATCAAACCCACAACCTTGGCCTATTGGGAGGATGGTCTAACAAACTGGGCTATTTTTTTTTTTTTGGTTTTAAAGCTTCAGAAATGAAGTTTTCTGAGCATGGACTGATATCATTAGAATTATCTTTAGAAAAATCAACTTGGTAATTGTGTACAGTACACTTTAGAAGGGATTCATCAGCCAGTTGAGAACGCAATGCAATAATCTGTATTGAAAAGAACAGCCTTAATTCTGGAGCCAATAAAGTGGATCTAAATTGCAATTTGACTGGATATGAGAAAGGGAATGGATATATCAAAGAGAACTTTGTCTCCGTGACTTGGAGTATGGTAGGCCCACTAAGGGAAATAGAAGCCCTTAGAGGAACACTTTTTGACATGCGGGGCTGGACAGCCCAGGAAGAACCACCCAGCAGGAGTTAGAAGCAGGAGAATGGAGGTTAAGAAAATGATTGGCACCAAAGAGAAAGCATTAGGGTTTATCTACATCAATGACATAATAAAAACTGTGTGAATGGATGAGATGCCCAAAGATAGAGTGTAACAGAGCACCAAGAACTACAAATAATGTCTACAATTTAAGGAATAGAAACAGGAAGTAAGACCAGGATAAAGCAATATCACATCTACATATGATATTTTCCCTTAATCTGAAATGTTCTCTGAGATTCCCTTTATTTAAGTTACGATCATTTTTCAAGGTCTAACATAATTCTTACACAAAACAATTGTTATTAGTTTGAATTTATTAAACACATACTGGTTGCAAGTCACTGCACTAAGTACTTTATATGTATTATCTCTTTCCCATAACCATAAGCTGTAAGTACATTATTAATTGTGTCCATTTCACAGATGAGGGATTAAGATTCAGTGAGCTTTAGTAATCTGATAAGGTTTATTAACAATTAATAAACAAACCCAGGTTGCCTAGCTCCAAAAATCAAACTCTAACTTCTTTGTTGGCCTGCCTCGAATGAGTCTTCAGTATAGTTAGGGTAAGATCCAAATATCTTTATTTTTTGAAGCTCTATGGGTGATCCTGGAAGCACCGAATCTAAGACCCCTGCTACATATTGTACTACAGTGATTAATAGAAAATCTGACATCAGTGTTGAGAACACATGGACTAATTGCTTAACCTGTTGGGTCTTAGTACCTTTTCTTTGGTTCAGATGACTATTTACCTTGCAGGGTCAGTATAAAGGGTAAGTAAGAAAAGCAAGGCAAAGTGCCTACGTGCTATAACTATTATTGCTGTTGTTGATAGGCACTCTCCCACCTTCCCTTGAGCTCTCCCTTCCCCCTGAATCAATTCCAAATTTCCCTCTGTTAAGTCCAAGTCCTCTGGTATCACTTTCCCGTGGTGTTCACTGTCCATGCCCAGGGAAGCAGCATTTTACAGGGGACTCGCTAGTGATGGAATGTCAAAGAGGTTTGAAAACATGCGAAGAGACACCCTGGTTAAGTGAGCTATGCTGCTGATCCCTGAGATGGTCTGAGTTCTCATTCCTTCTTCTTTCTGATCCGCCCTTCCTACAATGCCCATGGCATTATGTCTGTTCCCAGTGGGGTGGGTGGGTGAGTGAGGGACAGCACACTTAGATCTCAGCTTCAAGAGACTATGGCATCTAAGCAGACATTTTCCCCTCACTAGCCAGCTCCTGCCCTTCCCCACTGGGAGCTGATGCATCTGGTTTGTTCATGCTTGGGGCCTAGTCCCAGGAAAGCAGCTAAATTCCCCCGAGCACACCCTCCACCAAGACCTTCTCTTGGATTTTACAGTCATCTGTCCCTGCCAAACTTCACTCCCAGCACCATTTCCAGGAGGGGAAAGCATATGGACTGTTATTTTTTGCCAAAACGGATCAGAAAACAGAACTTAGTTCCCATAAAAGTTGCATAGTTACTTGCTTCCCTTTTCTTATTGACAATAAAAATGAAGCTCAAGCTCAGCGAGCTATCTTTCTTGAAGGAAATATTTTTCATTCAGATCCAAATCCTAACTCTGTCATTTCTCACCTGCTCAAATGCCCTGATCTCTAGGGGAGGGAACCATAAATGACGGAAATTGTAATTTTGTTAAGATTGTGTTTCAACTCAATAATATTCAAATCTTTTCATTGAAATCCATTGATAATTTTAGAACTTTCCTTACAGAGGTGGAAAAGAAGCCACAGTATTTTTTTTAAAAATTTTAATTACTTACTGGGTAAAATCTGAAAGTATTTAATTATTAGATTTATGCCTCAAGATAAGTTCAATGGTAATTACAGGATGTCTTTTTTTAAATTCTAATTCCAAATAATTAAATCCCTAACACACTGGATCATTATGATTATAATTAGAATAAAGGTGTCTTATATTTAAAACCAAAGTTTGGCTTTTTGTTTAACTTCTTTGCACCTCATCAAAGGGGAATGCTTTGAAAAGATCTCTTTCGATCTCTCTAAAGCTGCTTTAAAACAAAATAAAAAACATAATTGTCTGCAGGGATGCTTTTCCACTGCAATACTGGCAGAGAGAAGGTGAGCCCCGAGTTTTCGGCTTGCTTGAGGTTCCAAGGCATGCTGACTTTTCTCTTGCCATTTGTCATCCCTGGATGCAGGGAGAGCTCAGACACCAGGCAAAAGGATGAAATAGATGTCGTGAAAATATCAAGGCAATCAAGGAGGAGGATCCGCGAAATAATCTATCTCCCCCATCCCCAATTTGTCAATCTGTTTGGGGGTAACTTCTCTGAGCCCCCCTTTAGTTAAAGATGAATGGGTGAAGATGGGTTGGGACTGGGTGAAGCCTCAGAGGGGGCCATGCACAGACTAGACAATCTAGAGTAAGGCTTATGAAATAAGACTTCTAAGGCTCAGTGAGACTTCTAACTAAATGCATGGGGCCCAGCAACAATACTTAATTGAGAAAAAGTGTGCTATCCTTTCTCCGTTGATTGGTTGTTGGAAACGCTTGCTAAATCGGCTCAACCAGCAGATGAATTGAGTTTAGCATACTGCATTCTGCTCTGGGACTTGGGCAGTGGGAAGAGTGGTGGTTTGTGGTTTCAAGGAGGAGTTGCAGGGTGGGGGTTCAGGAAGGAGAGGAGACACACATCTTTATAAAGTAAATAAACCAGCCCCAGATGTCTTCCCCTGGCTAGGTGGCAGAGAGGAGAGCACTTGCTTATTGGAGAGCATCTGAAGGCTGGTTTGGTGGGGGGTTGCGGGTGAGCGAATGAAAGGGGGGAGCAAAAAAAAAAAAAACTACAAAGAGAAGGCCAGAGAGCAATCATAATACTTAGAAAAATGTCACATTAAAAGCTCCAGCTGCCAGAGGCTGGAGGGAAAAGAGTTCCAGACAATAGCTGAGGGAACAAGTCGAATCTTGTGTTCATTCCTGTGGTTAAAACAAGTCTGTACGACCACAGGGAAAATTCCATTCTCCTCAGACCTTAACTCCCTGCTTACCTGGGCTGCAGACATCTTTTGTTGAAAGGCCCCTTAAAATTAGAAGTGGCTATGCACAAAGGCCCAGCCTTCCTCCTACCCCAGCCTTCCTCTCTCATGTCTGTATCCTCCCATCTTGAAAATTACCTCCTTTCCTTTGAGGGGCCTGCTTACCATGTTGACTGAAGCATAAAGAATACGGCAGGGTTCAGGAAGAGGACAAATCCCCTTGCCACCCTCCCCACCCCCCAACCACAAGCCACGTTCATTTTCCAAACCTTGTAAGCCATGGATGTCAAATAAAATGATTCACTAATTCAACAAATGCGGATTGAATGCCTATTATGTTTCAGACTTTGCATTTAGCAGGGACCACCATGGTCAAGCTGTTGTTAAGAACTTCCAAGTCAGGAGGCACAAGAAAAATGAGGGTCCACATGCTGCTGACTGTGTGACGAACATCGTGAGCACTGTACATCGTGTACGTGGAACATGGTCTTTTCCTTTTCTTCTTGGGGTTTTCATGAGTCTGGCTGACAAGGGGCCTGCCTGCTGGAGTCAGTCCAGACAAGTGTCTCTCTTCCTCACCAATACTCCCAACATCTGCTCCTTTTCATTCCTCCTGGACGAGGCTTAGGTTACCTCACTCTGGTAACTCTCCTGTCAAAAGAGGGAGATTACCAATAATTGTCTTGGGTCCAGGACAGGATGGAAATCAAACTTTTTTCCTTACATAGCCCCTTTGATTCCTAATTCAGGGAGGTGTGGTCAGCATACCCAGAAGAGGGAGAATCTACCCAGACAGGCATGGATGGTGGAAACAAGCATCGCCCCCCACTGAGAAAACATAATACCAATAATCAGATCCTAGAGGGAGGAGGCTACGTTGGTAGACTGTGTGTGACACTTCACTTAGATTAGAACTTATTTATAGTCAAACTGAGAAAGATCTGTGACTTGACATCTTCTGTGCTCACCTTTAAAAAAACGTTCAGTAAACTCCCATATGTGTTCAGTAATATAGGGAGAACTGTACGAATTGATCAGTGCCCTCAGGGAACTTATAGCAGTGGTGCACTTACAAATGTGAACAACCTGTTCTCCGGGTGGGGGCGGGATGTAAATACTACCACAATTGTTGATTATAAGGTGCCAACATGAGGAGTTGGGAGGAAATGAGCACAATCAGCTCTTGCTTGCTAACACAAACTGACCCCAAAACACCAATGGCTTATAGTCTAATTAGCACAGGACACAGAGGCAGACTCTCCTGATCAACTGACTGCTTGGCATCAGATGGAAAATCTTTAATCAAGACCCAGAGAGGAGACATATTTTAGGGGGAGCAAGAAAAATGACTGCACAGCTAAGTGGAAACAGAACAGTATCTGCATTTCCCCTTCTGTTTTCTTGGAAGTGCAGAGAAACATGGGAGGTCAGAGCCTGCAAAGACCTTGGGGCTAATCAAGACCAACATCCCACCCCACCCCACACAGAAAAGGAACTGGGACATGCAGGCATGGAGCGATTTCGGTAGCCTCTGCTTCAAACATACCACTTTCATTGATGGTTTCATTTTCCCTCTCATTAGACTGGAGTATTGAGCAAGAACTTTGAAATAAACTAGATTATTAAAAACAAAAACCAACCAGAATTCCCTGGGGCCCTGCAAGCACCCACAGAGGACAACTGACTGGCTATACAGCTGACGACAAATGGATGAAGGTGCCACCAGCTTGAAACCCAGACTCTGAGTTAGTTATTCAATTACTTGCCCTGGACACAAGCTTTCTCCCAGAACAGAAACAAACCCACAAGTCTGCCAGGCTCTGGCTGCCTTAGCCTTTGAATCATTGGTAAGGAATAAGCTCTCTCTAGGAAGAAAAAAAAATTTCCATGTGAAAAACCAGCAGTAATTTTCTGGGCAGAAGTGTTGCTGCATCTCTTGGGAAAATGTAATGGGATGGCAAGCTCTTTGGTGCCGAGGGAGCTCCAGCCCTTTCCTGTCTGTAATTCATGATCCCTGAGACAATTATGAGCAATGAAAAGGCATAAGTCAAAGGAATATCAAGTAAAGCTAGATTTAGGAAAATAACACATTACATTTAAATATCCATATATATTTAATCTGTGTTTAATAATGCAAGGAATACATTAGTCAAGGCTTAGGCAGGTTCCAAATTGATGGTAGTTACAGAGCCGCCTGGCCCTCTGAAGCTTCCCAGCCTCGGCGCCACAGGAATGAAAACTTGGGGAGGAATGAAGCCCGTCGTCACTGCAAACCTGGGGCACTGCAGAAATGCAGAGGGAGTGCAGATGTCACCACACAGTCAGGCTGCTGCAGGGAAGAGAACTTGGGGTGAAAAAGAGACCCTGAGCTCCAGTCTCTGGACTCAGTTACTCCATTTGCCACCCTCTGCAAGGCAGGGCAGGAATCAGGAGGTAACGTCATGGAGGGGCAGATGGAGCAGGATTGCTATTCCAGTGGTTATTTTATCTCAGATGTCCTCTCCTGCCCTTGGGCTTTAATTCTAGACCACCAGGTCAGGAATGGCTGCCTAGGCCCCAGGGAAAGTCAGAACATATCCCCAGGAGGTGGGCTCCAAGCCTCTTGCTGCCATCTGGAGGGGTGAACAAGGTGAGTGTACTCAAGGAGGAAGGAGGAATCGCAAGCATGCCCAACCTTCAGCGCAACCATTGTCCTCCAGGTGCTGGAAAGGGAATCAGTGGGGGCACAGTGCAGTACGCGCCAAGTGGCAACTAGGTAGGACCTGGAGAAGAGAAACAGGATGAACTGCTAAGAAGTAGAATAAATTGTCTTGCTGTCATTGACCATCACCCAATATAACAAGCATAAAGCCCCAAGTATTCTGAGCTTGACATGACTTCCTTACTCCACTTTGGGTAACTCATTCCCCGCACACTAGAATCCCAAAGCAGGCTCTAAGTCCCTCACATGCTCAACTAAGGCAGACTAAGGAATAAAGCCACAGCAGGAAATTATCTCAAAGACTACCAAACCCAATCTTCTGATTTTATAGCTGAGAAAACTGAGGCCCAGACAGGCAATGCAGCTCATTCACACTTGCCAAGTCAGGAAGTGAAAGCCCATGTCCAAATACACTGCCCCTCCTGTCAAGTCCTTGGTAAAGGAAGGCAAACATGCATTAAATGCCAGGCCCTATGCTAAGAACTTGACTATGTTATCTCCCAAAGAGCAAATACTAACAAACCTCAATAAAAGTTCACAGTCGAAAAGAAAGCTTGGCTCTCATTCTGGTTTTGCCACTTTTCAACTGGGTTGGTCACTACACTTCTCCAGGTGGCATTCTGCCCCTGTCACCAGTAAAAACTTCCATGTGTCACCCACCAAATCACAGAATGGGTACTAGCCTAGTCCAAAGCACAGAGGGAAAGAAAACTTGGATCTGGGAAGTGAATGAATGGGCCACTCACAAATGCCTAGGGGGATCAAACTGTGATGAAGGTCCAGAAATGGCCCAACCTACCTGCCCTAATCCCACACAGGGCTCCTCCCTTGGAGGGAAAACCAAATTACATCCTAGTGTCTCTTTGAGTTAAACACAGCTTGAGGCTCATGCTCATTCTAACAGTTGGCACTTAGAAAAAACATGAGCTGTGACTCACCCATCATTTTAAGCCAAGTATTTTGAATTTGCTCAGGGCAGGAAAATGGCCGGGGGGTGAGATGGGGAGGGGAAGGGAGGACCCACATAGATGATGGCTAAGAACTACCCAGCTCTGTTCCAAAAAGACAAGTACAGGGAAGACTCTCAGAACATATGCTCCTTTTCATGTTGTTTCACTGCCAGGAGCCTCCTAAATCATTGTGAAATGGCGGCTTTCTGCCTGCCTCAGTCATGTATTATGGGGCATTAATAAAAAATGGGAGATTGTAAGACCAAAAGGCGGGAAAATCCAAAGGGAAGGTGATGGAGAGGCATACTTTAACACGTAAATGAAAGAAACTATTAAATCATAGTTAAATTATGCTGGCAGCAGAAAAAAAATTCCCACTGCAAAATGTTTTCAATAAAATATTGAAATTTTTCTCCTGGCTGACAGCAGCATCTCACAATCATAAGGATAGAAGTCTGTCGCCTGTGTGTCCCATTAGATCGTGCACTTAGGCAGGAGCCCTGAGGATGGAGAGTTTCAAGATGCTTCTCATACATACTTGTCCTAGAATGGGTCCACATTCACCACCTGATGCTACATCTGTGATCCAGCTATAGCTAGGGGCCAGTTCTCTAACTCTATGCTTGTTTCTCCATTGACTCCCTTTGGAACATCTGGGGTTCCCACTTTAGTGGAGAGAAAATTGAGGTTTCTGAAACTGTTACTCAAAAATAAGTTACAACTATATGACTAGCTCTAGACTCTCTCAACTACCATCATATTTATTAACACTGCGACATTTACTATAATGCTGTCGGTAGAAGATGAGGTCTTTCAGCAGGAAAGCCATGTATTACTCATCTTTGTGTGCCCAGAACCCAGAAAGATGCACATTTACTAAATATTGAATTGGATGAATGGATAAATGCATGCATGCATGGAAAGGTGGGTGAGTGAATGGATCCCCGTCTTAAAGCTGAGAGTCTCAGAAAGGTTAAGTGACTTTCCCAAGACTAAACTAGATTGTGTGGGAGTTGTAATCAGCAGCCAGGCTTTCAGAATCCCAGTCCTGTGCTCTTTCAACATAATATGCTATGTCTCTTCAAGGGCATACAGTAAACTGTATGACAGCCAGCATGAGGGACCCCTATATATTCACACAAGCGAAAAACACATTTTTTTCTCTGTTGGGATTGTGCCTTTGACTGTGGCATAGACTATTGTTGAGCATTTAAAGGATCTTGAGGGTTTCTGTATCCAAAGTAAGTTTCTGGAATCCTCTGGCAGAAAATCCACATAGAAGTCAGGACAGAACACTTCACAATAAGGCTCTCCCTTTCCTTGTTTCCAGGGATGTTTGCTACGGATTTGGCAGAAAAACTTGCTGCCGTTCAGTTTCTCAGACATGCTTGGGCCCTAAGCCCGAGTGGGAGAAACACATGTATCAACATGCCAGGGGAATAAAGTCACAGCAGAGTAGGTTTGTTTGGACAGGCAGGCTTAGCGGTCTGACAGGTGTGCAAGACTTCCAAGCTACTCTTCATTTTAAGAAGGAGTTACTTGGCAAACATAGCAGGTAGCTAGAGGATGAGTCTGTCCAGGGTCACTGCATGATCAGGGGTAGAGAGGTTAGTTGGGGTGTCTTTCAAAATAGTGAAAGAACACCTGAACCTCTCTCCAGACAGCAGCGACTCAACCAAACTGTGCTTGCTTAGGAGAATCTTCAGACCAGGAGAGAAGACAAGAAATTCACTTTAGAGTTCTGTACCCACTAGCAAGCAATATGGTACAACAGGAAGTGACTCTGCAGTGGTTTTATATTTATATATACACACACACACACACACATACATATATATATATATATATATATACACACACATACTATATATATATATATATATATATATATATATATATATATGTAGATTTTCATACAGGAGAAATATATGGAGGAGATGGACAGAGGGTATTGTCAGTTTTAAAAAGGGCTGTGTTATTTGCACCTTGCATCTATGCAATAAGTATTTCTTGAATAGAAAAAGAAATAGTAATCTTGCTGGAGGAATATGAATATGAAGACTGAATTAGTGAGGGTTCTCCAGAGAGTATAACCAATAGGATGCATGTGTGTATAGAATGATAGATAGGTAGGTAGGTAGGTAGACAGATATTTTAAGGAATTGACTCATACCATTGTAAAGACTGGAAAGTCTAAAATCTCCAAGTTGGAGATCCAGAGAAGAGATGATATTGCTACTTGAGTCCAAAGGCAGTCTGCCACTGCCTGGAGAATTCTCTTTCTCAGAAGAGGTCAGCCTTTCTTTTTAAGTATTCAACAGATTGAATGAGGGCCTCCCACATTATGAATGCTAATTCACTTTATTCAAAGTCCACTGGTGTTGGAATGTTAAACTCATCTAAAAAATATCTTCATCGAAACATCCAGATGTGCTTGACCAAATACCAGGGCATCATGGCCTAGCCACTTTGATGCATAAAATTAACCCTCACAAAGACCTTCAGAGTGTTATCCAGCAATAGAGACATATTCTTTGGGGATCCTCTTTTTGACAAAACAAACTGATTACTCAAACAAACACTTTGAAATATTCTGAAATATAAAAAATAAGTTCATCAGTGAAGGGGTCAGTCTCAAGGAACAGGTAATGGGTTTTCATTTCAGAGTCAAAGGAAATTAAAATCAAAAGCAAGGGAAGGAGGAGTGAGCCTTCAGACTGGACAGCATGAAACAGACTGAAATGATAGGACATGATTAGAGCCACAGGAGGTGGCTGATAGAGAACGCTGACAGATGAAAAGCCGGCTACTGACTAAAGCACTAGACAAGTATTTCAAAGAAATCAAGATTTTGCCCTTATTGCTCCCAATACAACCAAGGTAGCAGGGGAAGAGGTGTAGTGAGTGAGTGAATATGTTGAGTATGTGAGTATATACCTATTTTTTTAATATTTGAGACATACTTAAATGAAAAAGAGAGGAATAAGGAAGAGAGGCCAAGAATATAAGTATTTAAGAAAGATTTATTATCTCAAAATGAAGAATAACAAGTGAAACTGAGGAAATCTCCATGTCCACCTTGATTTTCCATGACTAGTGAAAGAGGGAAGGACCTAGGGCTGTTTTTGAAGGGTGCTGTGTAGATGCTTAATATCTTCCTTCTCTTCCAGCCTTATTTCTTGGGAGACCCACCAGGGGTCACTCCTTTGGGCTATCACACTGGATGGGCTAGCATATGGAGCAGAGATCAGCCCATGGTATTTAGGAGCTCCAGACCAGTAGGGTCATAAAGGACTCCCTCAGCACGTGTCCAAGTCCCAAACAGAGTCCAGAATGATTCCCCTAAAGCCCAGCCATGACCATGCTTTGCACAGAAGACTCCAGGGGCTTCCTTGGCCAAATGAATTCAGTGCTGGCCTCTCTGATCCTCACAACATGATCCTAACTTTTCCTTCTGTTCTTATCTACTGCTGTCTATGACCCTGCCTATGTCCAGCCCTCCAGCCAAACCTTCCTACTTCTGGTTCCCTGAACTTTCTCAATGTTTTCTTGCCTCTATGCTTGTCCTGGACGCCCTGTCCTCAGCCTGGAATCTTTCTTCCCACCCTTCAGCCCACCCACAGAGCTTTCCAAACTCAGTCTCATGCTGTCTTCATCATGAAGTCCTTTCTTTTTTATTTGTGTTGCAAGAAAGAAGAATGTACTGTAAAAAACATTCATTCATTCTAGGAAAGTGTAAAGTAAAAAGTTTGCCCATGTTGTACCTCCTGCTACCACTATGAGGAACAATAACTGGCATCTCCCAGTGCCAAGTATAAGAGTTGTGATCGGTTTAGTGGGCACCTAAAGCCCTCTGATACCCCGAATTTAGATAAGTAGATATCTCCAATCTCTGAAGTGCCCTGGTACTTTGTATTCTTGTTACAATACTTTATCTTTTTCTGTATTGTCTTATAGTTATATGTATACTTATTTTAATTGATCCCAGCACTCAAGCCTTTCCTCACTAAAATGTAACCTATTTGAGGATCATCTATATTTCCCCAAACCCAGAGCTTTGGACAATTATTTCTGTATTTCATTTAGTTCATCAAACCTCTATGAGCACACATCCTGGACCCTATTAGGTGAGGGACCAAGGAGAAAACAAAACAAAAAAACTCATACAACCCAGCCCCAGCCTTCAAGGAACCTATAATTTAGGTGGCCCTTCTCTCCCACAAAAAAACAAACAAACAAAAAATGTCTGCAGAATTGTTAGATACTAATACATAGAAGCAACAGATCCTGGCTATGGAGGTGACCTTCACTTGAGCTAAAAATTGCTTACCAAAAATATGTAAGAGCACTTACAAAGCCATCATCAAATGCAACAAATGATACTGAGCTCAACATGGGGACAGGGAATGAGAAGGAATGTCGATGGAGAGTGGGTTAATACTGCAGTTCTCTAGAGGATGATGACTGAAAGGGGGTTGGAGCACCTGGGACATTATTTATGATGCACTGAAGGCTGTCAACAGCATCCTTCTGGAGAATTTCTCCTGCAAGGGAAAGTCATTAAAAGAGAAGGCTCTGCCACACTGGAATGGATAAAGCTTCCTAGTTTCTAATCCCTCTGACCCTGGAGATAAATTTCTTTTTCCATTGACCTTTCCTGGTCCTCAGTTATTGACTATTATTTATATTTTCAGCCAGTGTAGCATATACATAGTGAAGAGGCTTTGATGTCCAAAAGACAAGGGTTCAGCCGTCAACTCTGACACATCCTTACCAGGGACCAAAGCAACTGAGCCTGAATTTCCTCATCTGTAAAATGGAATTCAGCACCTAAAACATTGGGCTGTTGTGAGGCCAAAAATTTATTGCATTTGGAAAATCATTTAGCTCAGTGGGTGGCACAAAGCAAGTGCTCAATAAAGAGGAGCTATTTTTATTCTTAGGTCCATTACCTCTAACTAGAGCATAATCATTTTGAATAGAAGAGGGAGAGCGCATCTTCTGTCCCTCTGGGCTCCCAGAATCAGGCCCACACACTAAGAGCATTCATTAATGTCACTTTAAAGTTTCCTGCCTTTGCTTGAAGAACTCTCTTCTCCAGGAGACACAAATACACAAGCTCCTACATCAGTTCATTATAGGTGGAGCCAACAAAGGGGAGGGGTGGGACAATTCTGTCCCACAAGGATCTGCAAGATGGTTTAAGCCTGGTAGGGGGTGAAAAGAGAGTATCAGTATAAGCAGGAGTGTGAATGATCAAAGGACCTCTTCTGTTGGAATGTACAGGGGCTTGAAACTCATTGTCCAAAACACAGTGTCTTTAGTTTTCTTAAGACAGAACTAACTCTGTAAAGAAAGAGTTTACATTTTGTTCCTCAGAAAAATATATTTATGCAAAATATTAACTCTTATCTCATGGGCAAGATGGCAAAGCCATAGGTTGTAAAAAAATATGGCTATGAGGCAATGACCTGAAGTCTTGAGAGACCTGAGCCCAAAACTTTGCATTGATCCCAAGAGAAAGGAATATCCTGCCAAAGAGGGGATGACTATAGATGATTCGTTTGTTTCTTTGGGCCTCAAAAGTGCGTGTTTTCATACCTAATCTCACTGTGTGTAACGTGCACAAGATCAAACCAAGGGGAGACGAGATCAATACTGAAGCTCCATCTGAGGTCTCATCTCTTTAGTACCTTTCTCATTTCCTTTACTGATAGAATAGAGCTATCCTCTGTCTTTCAAATAGTTGTTTTGCATTTTCTGACCAGGAAGGATTAAATTGAATTAGATGGGTCTAGAGTGATTATTAGAAACATTAAATTTGGCATGATGAACATACCTAGAGAAAACATTTACATAAGGAAATCAAAGCTGGACTCATTTTTTTTTTACCCAGTAGTTTGACCTCTATCCGCATTCTGACAAGCAGAATTTAGCTGAATATTTCTTTAGATCGTGCATAAAACAGTAAAATGCATTCCCTAAGATACCCATATAAATCAACATTTTCTTTGCTAAAAGGAAAAAAACTGCCAAAAGAGAGAGAGATTTTAAAAATTATTTATAGACATATTTTCCATTTGGGCCCTCATTTGAATTTTATTCTCATTTAGCATACAATTCTGACAATTCCATCATTAATGTCAGTACTGGCAATGTTCCACTAAAAAAAAAAAACCACCAATATAGCACAAAATCGAGATGGAAAGAGGATTATGATGTCATATTTAAAGAAAGGAAAGGAGAATTAAAATAAGAGACCTATCTGAAATGATCAGGAATGAAATTCTCTTTGGGATAAAATGGTCTTTTTCAGAAATGCAGCCATTTAAAATAAGATTAAAATGATATTTTATAAGAACTAAAGCAGAATACAAACGATCTTCCCCTGGATGAGCTTAAATTTGCATACAATAAAGGGTAAATGAAGAGAAGGGCATATTTTTAGTCTATTAGACTGAAGCTTCTCCACTTTGCTCAAAATTTCTCACCACAAGCTCTTGCATCGATACATCAGGAGTCCATGTTACTGATGCAAATTCTAGGGGTCTATCACATCAGAATCAGAATGGGTATGGGGAAGAGGGGGAGATTCTGCATTTTAGACAGGCCCCCCTAGTAACTTTTTAACCCCACTGGTGCTTGAGAACCTCTGGTTTGGAAGGTCTCTGGGAAGAATAGTTGGAATAGCCCAAGAACTACCAGCTCCATTCAAAACTCCTGAATTTGAGCTCTTTCTATTTCTTACTACCAGGGTGACCTCAAACAAGTCACTTAATCTCCCTAGCCCTCAGTTTCCTCGTTTATAAAATAGGAATAATTTTTTTTCACAGGTTGTCTTGAGTATTAAGGAGGCAATAGCCTTCTATAAAAGCACTGCATGACAAAAGTTACTCTTTGTCATATCATTATTGTTACCAGGTAGGCAAGAGTATGATAATAAAAGATAACTTCAGCAACATCACCACTGTTAAGAGAAGGAAGAGGAACATGGAGAACACAAACTAAGTAGGTCAGAAAATAACTAGCTGGTAAATTTCTATGCAATTATCAAATATGTGTCAAGAGTAAATATAAACCCATTGTTTGGCACACACTGAGCTGAAAATAATATTGAAGGAGATAACAAAATAGAGTTAAGCTGGGTCAGAGCCATGGTGATGGGCCAATGACCAGGATGGCTGCAGGGAAGAAGGTGGTCTTGTTTCTCAGAGACATCTGAACGATAAAGATTGGTAAGTGGAAAGACAGACAGGTGACTGTCTTAGTAGAAGATCTGGAGAATGAAATCAGAGAGGAAAAGGGAAGTTTCCAAAGACTTGTGTTTGAGATGAAGCACATCTGGATGGAGGAAGGTGAGATAAAAGTGGCATTTCAAAACCAGAACAAGGGAATAATGAAGAACCTTGAGACTAAAGTTGATTTCCAATTCTGAAGCAAATCATAAGAATGCCAAAATGCAATGGAATTTTAAAATATCTCCCTGATCATAAATGATGCAAGTTTAGTTACAGAAAACCAGCCCTGCCCTCCTTTCAGGTTCCTTGTGTATGTGGTAGGCGTTTAGGGGAGAAGAGGAGGGAAGGAGGGTTCCGTGCTTCTTCTGGAAAAGGAACTGGAAATACCAGGACTCAAAATAGCTGCATTCCAAAGGGACAGAGCTCTGGCTTCCTTTGTGCTAAGCTTTGGAGCTTAAATTTTAACTTCTCAGGGCCCCTCACCTTGAAGTCCAGATAAATTGATGTTCTTCCTGGAAGTTCTCTGCTGTGTTCGCTTTTACTCATTCTGTTCCCTTGGCCAGGAATGTCCTTCTGTGCCCCTCTCTCTTACCTTGAAGTCCTAATTATCCCCAAGGACTGATTCCAATTGTCAACTCATCCACCACACCCTCTTCGTTATATCCATCACTCCCTTTTTTCTGACCTGTGTTAGCATTAGGTATCGGCTTATGGGGCTATATTGAGGAGGTTCTTTGAGGTCAAGAACTACATTTGATTCATGATGTGTCTCTCGAGATACCTTCTTCCATGCAGTAAGAATGTTTGAAACACATAGATAAGTGATATTCCCCTCATCCTATACCTTTACAGGGCTTTGGAATATTACTTACCCTGAACTTATAAAATGCCATGCAACAGCCCCAAAGAGAAAGAAATAATATAGCAATCCATGCTCATTACAGCAGGATTTAAAGAAGACTGCTTTCATGTCAGCAAGCAAAAGGATTGCTATAAAGGGTGGCCTTTAACCAAAGACCTTTGTTAGATAAGATCATATATTATTGAAGGTTAAGAACCTGGGATCCCTGTCTAATCTTTTTCTATTGTCAGACCTGCCCTTTCTCATGCAGTTGCATATGGACAGGATGCTTCATCTCCGTGTGCACTGGGAGATCTGGCCTATAGAAGTCTTCTGGCCAAAGAAGTCTTTCTATTGCTTGTCTGTTGTATGGGCTCACTACTGGCTAAAGCCATAATGCAGATCAAATCAAGGAGACTAAAGGATGTCAAGTATTGCCCTGGCCAGGTGACTCAGTTGGTTGGAGCATTGTCTCATACACCAAAGGTCTGCAGGTTCCATCCCTGGTCAGCACACATACCTAGGTTGCCTGTTCAATCCCCGGTTGAAGCAACCAATCTGTATTTCTCTCTCACTTTGATGTTTCTCTCTCTCTCTCCCCCCTACCTTCCTCCCTTCTTCTCTCTCTAAAGTAAATTTTTTAAAAAAGGATGTCTAGTGTCTGAACTAGGAGGAATTGGTCTGGTGTTACTAGTTTATATGCTTGTTTTTACCCAGAGCTTGGCTTTGAACTCCCAGTGAGTGAATCCATATTAACAGGATATTCTCAAAGAAGAAAATGCAATTTCAGCTTTTGTTCTTGTGGGACTTAGCAATTGTCTGTGCTGAAAGGGAATGGAGATCTCTCAATATAACACCCTTATTTCAGAGAGAAACTGAAGTCAGAGAGGAGAAGGGACAGCTCCAAAAGTGGGACTAGGTTTCTGAAGTTTTCCAACTTCTCCAGCAAGTCCTCCCCATCTCAGCAAACCAAAACTTCAGTTTTTCTGAGTGAAGTGTCCCAAATCTTCACATCTATCCCTACCAAAGTACAACTTCCCACCTGCTTTACAAATGGGTCCAAAAATACCCTTTGGAAGAATGCAGTGCAGGGACTGCTCACTTGAACAAACCAAACTTGTCCTGCTGAGGTGCTATACCTTCATTGCTTCTTCTGCATGCAACACTCCCCCCTGTGTGCCACCCCACCTGCCTCCACCTGGCTGTCTTCATGCATTGCTTTCTCAGAGATCATTCCTCTGATATTCCTTCCCAAATACTGCCTCCCTAACACATACCCATCAACTATCATATCTCCTTATTTTTCAACCACCTTGGTAATTATCATAGCCTGAGACAGTGACGGGTATTCATTGATGTTATTGGCTGTCTCCTTGTACCAGAGTATAAACCCAATGAGGTTAAGGACTGACTGTCTCTGTCTAATTCTCTGTAGTATCTCCAGCACCTAGAAGACTGCCTGGTACAGAGTTGGTATTGGTATTCCCTATTGTATAAGTGAGTGAATGAACTGAAAAACAGTTCAACTCTGGCTGTCCCTTACAGATAAGCAGAGTAGTCTGCACCCAGGAGGAAGGAGATGATATTTGACATGGACCACACAAACAAGTGAGG
The DNA here is from genome assembly GCA_007922815.1 of Macrotus californicus. NCBI lineage: Eukaryota > Metazoa > Chordata > Mammalia > Chiroptera > Phyllostomidae > Macrotus > Macrotus californicus. Next base: position 18,786 of record VMDR010005314.1, on the reverse strand, counting down.
TCTAGAATATTAACGTTAATGGCCACATCCTCTTAGTTAACGACAAATCAAGGGGAAGGGTGGATAATATTGGGCCAACCGTTTTGACCAAACGGATTTATTGAAAAAGCTGGTGTGGAATTTTAATCCTGTAGGGACACACTGTGGCTGGCAGTATACACATGCACACAGGGAATCACAGATGCATCCAACATGCACACACCCTCTCACACATACACTCAAACACTCCTGTTACCTTCTTCCTGTTAGATACCCCAACAAGAGCTCTCAAACTAAACATAACACAACATTTTTAAGTTTCTCAGGGGAGTCCCCCTATCCATGGAACGCAAGAAATCAGAGAGGTTGGTCGATCGGGAAAAATAGAGCCCCAGAACAATTATATATGTCATTTTTTCATGGGAAATATTTGTTTAGCTCAAGAACTGGCAAAAAAAAAATGCTGAAAACACAGAGACTTTTTGACATTATTTATTTTTTTCATACAGATATATCTCCTCTGCATTAGAGGTACGCCTGACATTAAAATGTGAACGTCTTCCAACTTTAAAAAAAAAAAGAAATCATTTTTTTAATAAAGAAATGTTCACAATGCATTTTGTTTCCCATTAAGCACCGTACAAATCCAGCTACGGCAGAGAATTTAGAAGGAAACAAATTCAAACCCCAGTTTAATTTCCTTTTTCCTGTTTAGCTCCAAGCTCAGTATGTAATCTTATAAGTTGACAGGGGTAACATTGCACCTATTAGCACTCATCAACCAAAAGTAGATTGTCTGGGTTTCAATAAATGTTTTCTGAATTGGATTTAGGTTGGTGAGAAAATAAATCAAGTCAGAAAGTCTTTGAAGCAAATTACATATTGAAATGAACAGTTTGATGAACAACCTCCCGACCCTGAAATAAGACAGAAAGAAAGGAGAAAAGCTGAAGTCTTGCTTTTCCAGGCTGCGAGAACTTCCTCTGCTGTTACATCTGTGAACACTTTACAGGGCAACGTCTAGTTTGATTTTTACAGCCCATGTTTGGTTGGAGTTTGCGTGACATCTGGGGCTGTGCTTTTGGAAACATTTCAAAGCTAGTGATTTCCAGTTTTTAGTCACCAGGGTATTTATTTTCTACCGTAGCATAATTGTTTATGGTTCCACATTTATTTTTTATGGGAGCAGTGCAAAATGAAAATCAGGGTGAATTAGTAACTTGATCTTGTATCTGTCAGGGCTTGATGGCTCTTACCTGCTCTAGAAGCTAAAAGCCAGTGTGCTGACCTCACCCTGCTGGAAAAATTGAACACATTGCTGTTGTCAAGGACGAGACACTCTCAGTCATAAGAAGAAAGGAAGCTGGAAAGGCTAATGAGGAAAGAGGCCATTCACTCAGACAAGAACACAGCATCCTTGCCCCCTCTGCTTAGAACCTGGGTCATGTTTGTGGCCATAGGCGCTAGGTGCTGAAGGGGTGGGGGTGCAGAAATCATTTCCCCCCCTTCCTACTGAGAAAGAAAAACACCCTAACTGAGCAGCCTGCTCCTCCATGAGGGAATGAATAAGTACTTGTTTTTCATGCGGTTTAGTCAAACAGCGTGGTGTGCATGCAAGTAAGAACTAGAACAGAGGCTGCTTGCCTGCAAACTCACCCAGACTTTCCCTGCCTAGAGTTAGGGGACTTTTGTTTGTTTGCTTGGTTGTTATTGTTGACTTCTTTTCCTATGTTTTGGATTAAGTTATTTAAACTCAAGAGATAACATTCACTAGACCTGTAAGAAGGTAAGTGATTTGCCCAGGGTCCCACAGTTAGTGGCAGAGCTAGTCTGTACAAGACTCCTTTCTATAAAGCAAAGCACGTGAGTTAGGGGTGAATGAAAAGAGGGTAAAGTCAGGGATTTAAAGAGCTGCATGAAATGGAGGGGCTTGGAGAGAAAATTGATAGATGGTGCTTTCAGCGGCCCAGCTTCGCCTCCAACTTCTGGCCACACTATTCTCCAAGCCTTCCTTTCCTTTGAGTTCTGTCTGGGCAAGTTCTGATCTCCTGGAATGCCATCTTTGCCTTTCTTATCTGGGAGCTAATCACTAAATAGCAGGTGGCGAAGAGTCTGTTTTTCATCTCTCTTGCTCTCTCCCCTCCTCTCTTTTACTTATTTCCTTGGGCTATGAATTTCTGAATTTTAAGCAGTAAACCTCCCTGATTTGTTCACACCTGGAATATCACTCTCTTTGTTTGGAAAGTATGGAAAGGAGCAGGGAGAATCAAGAGAATAAGCTGTTGTCTAAAGAGAATAGGGAGATGTCAGTATTTAAATATTAATGCACACTCTGTCAGACATGCACACATATACATATTTTAAACCAAGCATTCTTTCTTTTAACTCCTCTATTTCCCTGCTCATCTGCACTCCCAGCCAAAGTCTTGCAAGACAAAGAATATGTACTGTGTGTCACTTCAGTTATCAACACCCCACACAAAGAGGTTGACAGAGGAAATAGGCAAAGTACCTTTGCAAGCCTGTTTGGGGTTGAAATAACAACTAGAATGCCTAGAGGCTCCCAGAGATTAGCTTAGAATTTGTTCTTACAAATGTTGACTCTTGAGGGAAGCTGTCATCAACCTCCCTGTCTGTGGGTGTTGGGAAGTTGCAGTTTCTTTAGCTGCACATTCTGTCCTCACCATGGACTTTCCATCTTGGAGAGGACTTTAGAAGGTCAACTGGTGTGGGCTCCCACCCTTAGTTATCATTTGTCTCTAAACCCAGAGACCAGTGTTTGTAGTCTACTGCACATTAAGCAGCCTCTGGAGTAAACGGAACAAAATATTAGACACAAGGATGTAAATCTACACCCATGGCTTCCAGTCCATAAGCCTTAGGATCCCATGGAAACACCATATTTGCATGAATTGGTACCTACACATTGGCTAAATAGCATGACTTGTGTACATTCTGATGTATTTATTTATTCATTCTACAGAGTAATAAGGTATATTTGTGCCAGGAACTGTGCTAGATGCTGAGTATACAATAGATAATGAACAAGACAAAACAACTCTGGCTCTGTGGAGTTTCCAGTCCATTGGTGAAGACAGGCACAGAAAGCTACAGAAACACAGAGTGAAAGCAATAACTCAGACTTGGGATGTTATATACATAAGGTTGTGATTAATGGCATTCAAATTCCTTTAAAGGTGATAGCCTCTAATATTAAGCATTTGCTCTATCAATGCATTCCTAATGTGTTAAGTATCTTTATCTACAGGTCTATAAATTTTTGAGATTAAAATGTGCTCTCCATACTAAAAAAGGTTGGACACCACTGACCTAAATTATCCCTAAGAAACGTCTTTTGTATACTGAATGAATGAATTAAATAGCAAGGCCACATGCTACCACTCTGGGGAACCTGGCAAAATCAAGAAAGAACATACCCATTTCATCTCCCCAGGGGGCAGAGAGCTACCCCACCTCCGCCCTTGACTTGGGTGAGGTCGGAGGTAAAGTCTTGTGGTTGAGTTTGGTATGCTGTGAAATAGCAAGCCTGCAGCCACGGGACGTGACTTGTTGCTCTATTAGACACGCAAGGTAATCTGTTGAAACAAAGAAATAAAGTAAAGCTTATATGAGAGGATTTTCCTGTCAAGAATTATGAATGCAAAAAATAACCCCAAAAATATAGCTGTATTTGAACAGTGGCCAGGCAAGAAAATGGACAGGAAGACCTGTTAAACGTGAGGTCCCATTTAAATGAAAATAATCCACCAAATCTCAGTCCCCAGTAGTGTCTCTGTTTGCATAGTCAAGGGCAGAAATATTACAGGGACATTTTTAGTGATAATTCTGTCTTGGATAATGTGATAGGCACTGAAGTTACAAATCCCACTAAAATATGGTCCTCTAAGTGGCTTCTTTTCATAAACAGCAATATTCATTTAAAAGATAATTGAACAGTACTTTATGCTTTGTGTCAATGGTCAGACCAGCAGCATGGGGGCAGGCCAATGTGTGCAAGGAGCACAAGGTTGATTCCAGTGGCTGGATTTTATCCCAGTTCTATATCTAATTCAAGGCTTACTTTTAGCAAATCACTTCTCTTTTATCTTCAACACAGTTTCCTGACCTATAAAATGTATAAAATGACAAAGGTTATTTCCAGCTCCTAATGCTATGATTTAAGGTCCCCTGCCAGAAAGGATGTTTTTCTTATAAAGTTTCTCTGAATGTATATGGTCACAATTTTCCTTCCTATAGAACTTCTCACAGCAGGACCGAAAATCTACCTATTTGCATTAGGCCTGGGTTGTGGGATAAGATATTTCCTTACAGAGCCCAAGAGCATCTGCTGGTTCTTTATAAGTGATCCCATAAGAAGACCTGTTTAAGGAAGGAGATCAAAAAGTTAAATGGTGAGGATCCCTTTGGGAGTTTCCTGTAGGAAAAGGATCGGTTTATTTCACACATGTATCATATGTCTCTCCACTTCCTTCCCCACCACCCCCCCCAAAAAAGAAGAAAGAAAGAAGGGAACAGATCTTCTGCACAGTTAGACCTCACCCATTTTCAGCCTGGTCTTTCACTGAGGTAATATCTTTATCTGCTGCCAACTGGACCTGTTGGTGTATGTAACCATTGATTCATTCTGATTCATCACAGCTTGCTTTGTGGCAGTGAACCCAGGAGCCGTTGTTTCCTGGTGACCTCTGGCCTACTTCTTCCAAAACGCTGTGGGGACAGTCAAGAAGCAGTGGGGCGGAGGGGGAGGAGAGACGAGATTGACTTTCCTTCAGTTAGTCAGTGGCCTTCGGCACTGCTACTTCCTGATCCCCTTTAAGCCCTCCAGAGAAGTCACAATGTAGAAGTTCCAGGAAACGCTTCCCACAGTCTGTTAATTTCATAACACTATTTATTCAAGAGTTAAAACCAGGCATTCAAAACCCCCATGAGGTGTCACACATGCCATGCCTTTCGAAATGAGCTAGCTGAGGAGACCAAGCAAGGTGGGAAGAGTCCTTGCATTTGAAGTCATATAAACCCATTGAACCAACCACAGCTGGACAGACTGCTTGTAGCTCCCAAACTTGCTGTTTAGTTTTAATTCTATGCTTTTCTCATGCTGTTTACTCATTCTGGAATGCCCTGCCCCACTCCAGAGTTTTCCTTCACTGAACTAACTCCTGCTTATCTTTAGCACTCAGCTCAAACATCACCTCCTCCAGGAAGTCTTCCCTGACCATCTGCAGCCGCATTAGATACACTTCTTGGTGCTTAACCTAATGTCTATGTATTACTACATGGTTGTATAGGTGCTTGCTGTCTTTCTCTCCTAGACTGTGAATTTCTTGTCAACCAGAAAAGAAATTTACTTTTTTCTTTCTATAGCTTAATACAGGGAGCTTATTGAATCAATGAATGATCCAGTTTGTCCACTTATTAGCAGTGTGTTCTAGGCAGCTTAACTCACTTGTCCGGGCCTTCATTTTCTCATCTGTAGATTGGCAATAACACTCTATCTCCCATAGGGATATTGATCAGCGTAAGAGGTAACATATGTCAAGGCCTAGTACAATGTGGCACACAGGCATGGAGAATTAATGCACATCGGGCCACAGCTTGAGCAGGGAATGATGAAAAAGAAAGAAAAAATAAAACAATAGCAGTTCATTTTAGAGCAAGGAAGACCGCTGCAGTCAGTTCGCAGCCCCTTTTTTCATGGATATATTTGTCCCAACCAGCAGGTCCCTCACTGAAAGAAAGAAACCTGAAGTCTTTATTTGTTTTCTTTTTCATTTGTTTGTTTTTTTGTTCAATGAGAAACACATAGCAGATCATTCCAAAAGTGTGCTGGAAGTCCAGCACCTCTAGCTAGGTTAATAGCATAGTTACTCTTGTCATTCTCCCACTAACACAGGTCCCTCAAAGCCTAGACCACCCTCCCCACACATACACTACTTTATAGGTCTTTTCAAGTGAGATCAAGCTTAACCGGAGAAGTTCTGGCGATTTATTCAAACACTTTGGAGGGGGGGGGAAGAGGAAGCACCAGTAGTTTGAGCCTCCTGGAAACTTGACTAGGAGACTGATATTTGGAGGGATTGCTTCCAAATAAGGAAATTAAGGAAGTTTCCAAATAATGGGGATCAGGAAGCAGGGGTAGCTTAGCAGAAGCCATGGCAGCAAGTGTTGCTGGCCCCAGCCCACAAAAACACCATGCCACAAGACTATCCCACATACCCCATTTTCCTCTGAACACACATGCACATGAGCAGCCGTCTACTTACCCATCCCACCGCTCTCACCCTGACACGTACACTGCCTCCCCTCTGGTAACAGACAGGGATTTCTACGGGCCAAATCACCCCAAATCCTCTGATTCATCAAGCTGAACCAGACCCCATTAGTCATCTACAGCACATGCAAGCCAAGGTTAATTTGCTCAGCAATCATTTATTAAGCAAGTCCTAGTGCAAAGCTCTGTGCTAAGCACTTTAGACCAATGCCTTGCAGAATATGCCTTTCTCCCCAAGCCACCCCCAGAAGAAGAAACCATTTTAGTCGCCAAGTGTGGTGAGACAAGTATCACTATTCACTTCAGTCTTAAGAACATGCAACAAGGTGCCCAACTCCCAGGGACCCACAAAACATCCATCAAAGTTGAATGGAGCCTGGATGTAGTAGCAAGTTAGCAGGGGAGGGTCAAGGGTTGGGGGAGGAACAAAAAGAAGGCTTTCCCTCACTATTTCTGCCACCTTTAAACTATGGCCAAAGAACCAAGAAGCATTTGAGCAGCCTCCTTACGGTTACCTCCAAAGCATCCTAGGATCTAAGAAGCAAAGAGGAAGGAGCTTCTTATAGGGAAAATGTTGATGGAGGGCCCTAGTTTGGATGTGGTAACATAGCCTACTGTAAAGAATTTTAAACATATCTGAAAATATACAATCTTTCCAAGGAGAGGAAGGTCTATCAACCCTGCCTTGAATCTGAGCAGGCTTCTGACTTGCTGTAGTAAACTGAACGTGGCAAAAGAGATGCTTCATGACTTCCAAAGGTAGGTAAAAAAAGGCCTCACAGCTTCCATCTTGTTCCCTGGAACATGTGCACTTGGGCTCTGAACCCCAATCCAGGAGTAAGACCACCCTGAGGCCACCATGCTGTGAGGAAGCTCAAGCATGTGAGTGGCCATGTGTGGATCCAGCTGACAGCACACTGAGGTCCCAGGCCATAGCCAACCCCACCTACCAGACTTGTGAATGGATGAAACTCCTGAAAATCCCAGCCCCACAGCCTTAAATTATCCCCAGCTGGAGCCCCACCTGAGGCTCCAGACATTGTGGAGCACAGAGAAATAGTCCCCGCCATGCCTTATTCAAACCCTGGCCCACCAAATCTGTGAGCAGGAGGAAATGATCATTTCAGGCCACTAAGTTTGGGTGATTTGTAGCAAGTGGCACGGCTTGAGTGATCCAATGATCCTGGAGGTGAGAATGAGTGGTGTTATAAAAAGAAGAGAGGAATGGAACACACAAATGACACCATGGGAGAAGGACAATGACTTGAATAATGCTGTATGTACACTGTTTTCTTTTTTGAGGTGAAAAAGAACCTAATATAACCACAGACCTTAGGCCTTGCTTCTGGTGAGCTGGCCTTGCAGTCATCCTTCCACAGTCTCACCAGGTGGTCCACAGCCTCCTATAGCATGGCCCCTCCCTCGTTGCCACTCTACTCAAGCCTCCTGCACCTCAGAGGGCCCCATGTGGTGGGAAGCCAAATGACTTCTCTGTGGGACATCAGTGGACCTGATTTGAAAGGTGGCAGTCAAAAATTAGTGCCTCACAGCAAGAGAAAGACATCTCTTCCTGGGGGTTCAGATCCAGGCAAGGGCTTCTGAAGCTGGGGACTTCTGCTACTTCTTCCCTTACCACCACCCAGTGGTGCTTCAGGTTTCAAGGACTGTGTCTCCCCAGAGGCATCCAGAATTGGTCCAGTTACCCCTGAGATGGTTGACAGTTGTCATCCTAAAAGACTCTAACCAGCACTGAGAGCCCTGATTCTACCCAGCTTCAGTGCAAAGAGCTCCCTTTACTCTTTCAGTTTCTTTTATTTCCACCCCTTGGAAAAAAAGATGATCTTTTCACCCCACCAGACAGCTAGGAATATTTACTTGTGTCTATATAACCCCTTATTAGACCCCAAGTTCATTTTAAGAAACCCCTTTTGACATCCTTGCAGTAGGAGGATAGAGAGGCTGACCTCAACAGCCCCAGGCCAGGAGTCTGCAGCTCACCCAGCAGCCTGGTCCCAGGTTAGGGAGTATGCTGGAGTCCTTAAGGTCAGGCATGGTGAGAATTCTATTTGTACACATTCGGTAAAGAAAGGAAGAGGGTTTCCAGATCTCCGCGGCTCACCCACTGACCTCTGTTTTGATCTTCTGAACAGCCCCATTTTCTAAGGGCCCATGCATGTTGTCAGAAAGCCTCACCATCTGCCTCTGTTTGCTTTGATTTCAATCTTTTCCTTCAACTCAGTGGGTGAATTAGACCTGAAGTTACAGATTCTTTGAACTAGACATGACCTTAGAAATCATCTGGGAAGGAAAAGTGAATTGTCCATGGTCACACAGCAAGAGTTCTTTAGTGTCTGAGCTAGGACTAGAACTAGTGCCCCTGTCAGGCTCTTTGCACTGTGCTGTTACACTTCCCAGACGGTCTGCTCCCCGGAGAGCGTGAACTCAGAGAATCTGCTTGAGCCCAACCAACTACAGGAGCTGGGTACCAGAAGTCTTGTCGCCCTCCTCAACTCCCAACCCCAATCCCAGCCTCCCAACCTCTAGAATATTCGGAGGCAAGCAAAAAAATCTGGCAGGCCTTGGATGGGTGGTTCAGTTGACTGGAGGATCATCTCCTACACCAAAACATCGTGGGTTCAATCCCCAGTCAGGGCATGTACAGGAGGCAACCAATCGATGTTTCCTCTCACATCGATGTTTCTCTCTCTCTCCTTTCCTCTCTCTAAAACCAATAAATATATCCTCAGGTGAAGATTGAAAAAAAGGAAAGAAAGCAGCTTCACCCGGTATCCCCTGACTCTAGAGCCCTCTTTTAAAAGAAAACAAACCTGGCAGGCAGTGCTCTGCTCCTTAGGCACTCTTGGAATTAAAGCTCCTGGTTATTTTAGAAATTAAGATTTTCCCACCCACCTCTCTCTCCACGATTCATTCTCCTCCCAACCCTGGCTCTGATTCCACATCTGTTTTTCTGTTTCCCTGGCTACATGAGGTATTTCACATGGCCAAGCTTCCATATGGGCTGCCTCCTTTAAATGCAAACAAGGTATTGGACACACCAGTAAAACTTAATTTTGGTCAATGTGCTGTTCAGGTTTTGTTTTTTTTTTCCCCAATAAACCATATCCCTTGAACACATTTTCAAGCAAAGTGAAATATCAAGGAAAGAAGAACATGGCTGTTTACAGACAATGGAGGAAGCACTTAGACATAAATATTGGAATAGAGGAACAGGCTGCCCTATATTATAACTGTTTGTATAACTCTCTGTTTTTCCCCCTGGAACTGACTCCTGAAGAGTTTATACCATGTCTTTTTCAAATTCTGCATCCCCCTCACAATCTCAAACATAGTGCTTTTCACATATGAGGATTTCTATAAATGTTTAAGTTGAATATTTTTAAATATAGTGATAGTCTACTATGTAATAGGTAGAGTACTAGATGTTTTCATAGCTTTTAAAAAATTGATTCTCATGACCACCCTATATCAGTTATTGATTGCCATAGTAATGATGTTTTGCAAATCACCCTTAAGCTTAGTATTATCCCCTTCTATTGTTTCTTATGGGTCTGCAGGTTGGCTCACCAATTCTGCTGATCTCGGCTAGGCTTGGCCAGTCTCAGTGGAGTATGTTCATGTACCTACATTCAGCTAGAGGTCAATTGGGGGAAAGTGATGTAAGACGGCCTAACCTGGGGTGGCACTAATGACTGGGGCTTCTCCCCACAGTTTTTCCTTTTCCAGCAGGCCATCCCAGCCTTGTACTCATGGTGGAAGTAGCAGGCTTCCACAAGAGCAAGCCAAAGCCAGCAAGACTTCTTAAAGTCTAGGCTTACAGCTGCTCCACCATCGCTTCTACCACACTTCATTTGCCAAAGTGAGTCATGAGGCCAGCCTCAGATTCAAGGGCTGGAGAAATCAATTCCACCTCTCAATGGAAGGAGCAACAAAGTCACGTTGCAATGTGTTGAAAGATTGTGGTCATTTTTGCAATCAATCCACCACATACGTCCAATTTTAAGGTGAAGAAAGAAAATGGAGAGAGGTTAAAAGAGTTATTGAAAATGTTATAAAAATGCATTGTGATGATGGTTGTACAACTCTATAAATTTACTAAAAATCACTGAATTATCCACTAACGATGGCTGAATTTTATGGTATATAAATTACCCTTAGTAAAGCTGTTAAAAAAAAACTGAAAAAATTTTAAATGTATTGAAGATTATTCAACTCATAATTACCAAATCTTCATTTAAATTTAAGTATTCTAGCACAAAATGCAGTAATCTTTTCTATGCATCTATATTTATCATACCTAAAGTATTAGATTCTCAAAATTGGAGAGTCTATGAGCTAGAAAGATGTTTTACAGGCTATTTTGTCCATCCCTCTTTCCTCAAGCAGCTGAATGCATAAGCCTTCTGGCACAGGCACGTGACTCCTAACCTTAGATTGAAAAATAGAAATAGCAGAAACCTGATCCAGGTGAAAAATACATCTCATCTTCTCATATGCTTTTGGGATCCAGAGTGATCAGTTCTGAAAGGACTTGACCCACTGTCCTTCCAATTTCAGCTGCTCTAATTTTTCACTGACCGTGTCCTAAGTAGCCAGGTACCAAATATGCTTAGATTCTGATATTAACATCAGCAGCATTATTCTTCTGTTTTATTACCCAGTCCAAATCAAAGTGTCCTCATTTGGGTTGAAAGTGGCTGTATTCCAATTAAAAGTCACCCAAGGAACCTCCTTTGTGGATAATATGTCTGACATGAAGACCCTAGGAATAAGAACATTTTTTATGTGAGCTTTTTTTTAAGTGGATTTGTACAATGTGGCCCTGCTCCTCTAAGAATTAAGGGATCTGTGAGGATGATGGACAAATTGGGAAGTGGCATGGTTTCGTCCCATAATTTTCACTTGTTTCTGGAGAGAGAAAGAGTGAAATGCCGAGAAGATGCATCCAAGCTCCCATAAACAGAGCTTTGAAGAGCAAATGGAGCAGCTTTCATCAATCACACAGACCACATCAAACGCTGCTGCCCGAGGAGAATCACTCACTGGATGTCAGGCTGGGTCAGGCAAGCGTTATCAAATGCTCTTTCAAGATATTAGGAACCAGAATCAGAGGGAGAAAAAGAGGTAAAGAGGAGTGCCAAAAATAAGACCATGGGAGGAAGAGAGGCAAATAAAGCCAAGGATGAGGTTCACTGGCAGACAGGATGAGGAGGGAAGAGGAAGAGGGAGAAAAGGAGAGAGGGAAGGAAACAGGAAGATGCAAACATAGCAAGAGACAGGAAACAAAAGAGAAAAGCAGAAAGCATGATGCAGCTATCAGAACAAAAGTAAATCAACAGCTAAAGAGGCAGAAAAAGGGAAGAACAGAAGCCAAGTGGAGAGAAACAGCTTTAATACAGGACAGAGAGCATGCTGGCAGCCATCTGCCCTAAGGATGCGTAGTCTCCTCGGACTTCTGCTGAAAATTAGCTAGAACAGTTCTATTTTCCACATCTTGAAGAATATTATTAAGGCTCAGGAAAGCAAAGAGAAAGCAAACACTCCAACCTTCTTCCTCTCCAGCTTCCCAAATTATTTTTTATCTACTATGAAGGGCTATTTGATCATCCTGGCCACCGTCATTCAGACTCTGAATATTGGAGGGAGCAGTCATTAAAAACCCAGCCAGAAGTCCACCCAAACCCCCACTGGAGAGATTTCATCTTTTATTACAACAAAACCAGGGCAGTCATGTATCAGCTCAGGCTGTAAATCTGCCTTCTTCATAGATCAAGTTCGATTTGCCAACTAATTGGAAGGAAACAAATCCACTTCTGGGTCAAATCAAGCAAATTTATCCCTCTCTGGAAAGGGCCTGGCTCTGTCTTAATCAAAAGGTAAGGGCCCAGGTGCCTGAGTGTTCCAGTGCAGTGAGTGCTCTGGGGAGCCCAGGGCCAGTGAGAGGATATCAGGTGTGTGAGAGCGGGGCCTGTGCAACAAGGAGGAAGATATCAGGAATTGGAGAGGAGGGGCATTCTCCAAAGCAAACTCTGTTCATTGTAATTTCTCATCTTAAAAAGAGATATTGGAAATAACAACGCATTAAGAAACAGGGTCCTGGAGAGAGGCTCACTCCTAGCACTCTGTGTACCTTTGTTGGTATAAGGAAAAATACTAACAATGATTTAATAGCGGCTCCCAATATTTAACTGTGGGCTTTAGATGGGAGCTAAGAGAATAACAGTGCTAACTGAACCAATCGTTTTACATGCATCATTTCATTTAATCCTCACAATAGTCCTCTGAGGTAGTCATTCTTCTTATTATTATTCCCATTTTACTGATGAGGAAACAGAAGCACAGGGAGACTGGTCGAAAATCACAAAGCAGCCCTGGCTGGTATAGCTCAGTGGATTGAGCATGGGTCTGCAAACCAAAGGGTCACCGGTTCGATTCCCAGTCTAGGGCACATGCCTGGGTTGCGGGCCAGGTCCCCAGTGTGGGGCGTGTGGGAGGAAACCACACATTGATGTCTCTCTCCCTCTCTTTCTCCTTCCCTCCCCATCTCTCTAAAAATAAATAAATAAAAATCTTTAATATTAAAAAAAAAGAAAAGAAAATCACAAAGCAAGAAAGTGGGAAAGTGGTGGAGCAGAAATCTGAGCTGCAGCCGACCCCACAGCTGGTCTTCCACGGCTGGCATCGCTAGAGTAGCCATGGATGTGATAAGAAAGCTCTTTGTCCTTGTGCACTGGGAGCAGAGTACAGGATGGCGAGGAAGGGAACTCACAACAGCCTCAGTCCATTTGGTCAGGATTGGGGTTTTAAATGAGATGGTAACAGATCGTGTCTCAATAAAGAAGCCAATTTACAATGTGATCATTTTTTGAGCTTTGGGATAAATGATGCAGCCATTCACCAAGACAGAAGGTAGCATTATTATGAGCAGCAACAAGTTTTAGGAAGCTCTGTAAAGTCTTCTACTTCCCTTTATGAAAGCAAAAGACCAGAAACTGCCCATAATTACAGAGCCACTGGCACTGAATTACAACAGCTCTTCATGGGCCAACATGGCAAATGACTCCTAGCAGCAGCAAGTGTCCTGCGGTCCTTGTCCCACCTCCAGCTCCACCTTGACATTTGCTGGTACAAGCAGCCCTGCCGGTGCACTCACACAGCAGCGGGACAGAAGCACAGACTCTGTGCTCAGACAGACCTGTGCTCAGATCTTGTCTCTACCGCTTACTACCTGAGCAACTTTAGACGCTTGGTTCAATGTCTCTGAGCCACAGTGTCCTCATCTGTAAAATGGGGGCTATAAAAATACCTTAGACCCAAGTAATGTTAGGATACAATAAAAAGATGAATGCATTACATCTAGAACAATGCCTAGCACATAATAAGCACTTTAAAAAGCTATTATTATTATATTTTTCTACCCTTTCATCTTCCTTAGCTGAAGCTAAAATAGAAAGAGGCAAACCAAGTGAAATTACTTACATAAAAGCTAGATAGAGCCTGGCTATTCCACAGGAGGCAATAATTATAAAGCTGCTTCAGAGCACAGAGAGTTCCAGGAATGGAACACACATTTGGAACAAGTTCATTTAAAAATTGCTTACTCATAAAAGCTGCTATCGTTACAGCCTGACAAATGGAAGACTCGGCACCAATAAATAAAAAGCCAGAGGTAAACAAGCCAACTACTCTGAGAGGTCTCTTGATTTCTCTCTTCCCATCTGTCAACTGTTTCTTAACCTTGTATGCGGTCATAGTGACCAGTTCAGGTAGGTTTTATGTGTCTGTTCATTCTGAGATTTTCCCAAACTCCAAAGAGAGAGAAAAAGCCTAAAGGCTTCTCTGCCAGGTCTCCTGAAATAGGATGAGGCCATCAGTGCACCCAGGAGGCTGACTCTCACCTCTTTGCCCAATAGAGCTGGCTCCAGAATTTCACCCTCTTCAGCCTATCTAGAGGCCACAATCCCCTCAGCACCTCTGCTCCAATGTTTCGTCTTATACCTCATCAGTCCACTCCAAAAATTATCTCCTGGACAGTCTGTGCCCCACTGTCTTGCCCCAGCTCAGGTCAGTCACCTTCATGGTAGTACAGTGATCCCAGCTGGAAAATCAGGATGCTCGTGCATCCAGACACTGAGTAGCTGGCCACTGTCACTGAATTTTTCTGAGGCTCAGTCTGTTGTCTATAAAATGGGGTAAAATCCTCTCTCATAGTGTTCCTGTGAAGGTGAAATAAGTTTATGGTCATGAACTTGCCCTGGAGAGTACATGTTGCACCTGTTGCAGTTAGTGCAATGATTAAGCCTCCTGATATCTGAGCTCTGTCCTATGAATTTGGGGGCAGGGCAGCAATAGAAAGTAGGGGGAAGGTATACAAATGTCTGCCCTTAGAGTTCTGAGTCACAGTGCAATAGAGATCAATGAGAACTTGCTTTCAAAGAGTTGGTAAGTCCAACTATGACCTGTGGAAATGAGATGAAGAGAGCTGGGTGGCGTCACCAGTCCCCTGCACCCACCCTGTCCCTGCCCTACTCCAGTCCTAACAGACTTGACTATGTCTTACTCTCCTGCCTCCAAAGAAAGGCCAGAAACATCAGAAAGGAATCAGCTTAGTGCTTTTGGGGCCCAGGGCCAAACAAGCTTTTGCCAGCATTTACCAGAAACCATGGTGAATTTTATGAATTCTTATATAATGAAAGCCAGGAATCTCCACATCCTCATTTTTTTTACCCAAATCCCACCTCCTTGACTACTGTTTTTCTGGAGGTTAAAACAAAACTATGTGTCACTTAATTACACAAATGAACAGCTAATTTGGGCTTTGAAAATTTTATTTTGTAAAATGAGGACTAAACACTAAGTAACACATTTTGGGAACCAAATCTTTCCAAAGCAAAAACTCCTGGAGAATCAGCTTTCTGGGTGTGGGCACTCAAACTTTTAGCTTGAATTCGAATTTTGTAAAAGTTAGGCGGATAGGCATCCACTCAATTATTCTAGAAATCTTTATTGAATAGCTACTGTGTGCAAAGCATTGTGCAAGTCATTAAGATAGCAAGACATGTCCTGCATGTGATTATTTTCTATTTATAAGAATCACTTGGGTGGGGGTGATTAAATAATGGCAATGGCTGAGTCCTGCCACTGGATAGTCTAACTCAAATGAAATGGGATAGGGTTCAAGTCTTTTTTTTTTTTTTTTTGGCAATTGAATCTAAAGTGCAATCAAGGTGGACAACAGTGAATAATTCAGGTGGAGGAAGGACAGGAGTCCAGGTTGGAAAGGGGCAGGAAGCAGTCGTGGCACACTTGATTCATTCATTCTGCAAAGAACTACATATCAAGGACTATGTTAGGTGCTGGGCATACAAAGGAGTCTAAGACCTGACTCTTGCCACCACAGAGTGGACACAATATGAGACAAGTTCAATTATGATATATGTATGTTCTGTGATGAACTTGAGTACAGAGGCAGGTTCCTGCCCCCCCCCCCCTGGTGAGTCAGAAAAGACTTCTTAGAGGAGATGATGCGTGAGCCACATCCTGAAAAATGAAAAAAAGCTAAGCCAACAAAGAGTTGCAGAGGACACTGCTAGCTGAGGGAACTACCCCTGGAAAAGCCCAGAGGCAAGAGAAAGCTCACCGAGTCTGGGAAGTACAGCACTTGTGCAGACAGAGGAGGGGGCAGTGAATGGGCTGGGTGATCAGCACAGGGGGACCAGAACATGACAGGCTTCCCACACTGCAGACCATTGCTCACTTGCTCTGATCCCCAGCGCCTAGCACAGGGCCTGACACATGGCAAACACGCAATAACTTTTGGTTGGATAAACCAATACAAGCAGAAGACTGAGGACACAGACTCTTAAAGGCTACATAAAAGAACCTACAAAGAGAATGAGAGGGCACAAAGAGATGGAAGATAAGAAAAAGACTGGTACCCCAGAAACCAAAAGAGGACTGAGTTTTCAGAAACAGGATTAGTATCGAAGCCGACAAAGAAGTTAAGGAAACATGACAAAAAGTCAGCTGCCAGACAGCAACAAGGTGGTCATTAACAAGACTCATTTCGCCTGGGAGCTAACGGAGACACACAATGGTAGTGAACTCAGGAGTGGAAGGGGCAGACTGACCAAGTATATTCACCTGTCAGGAAGCTTACCTGTGAAAGGGCAGGTGAGATGGTGGTATGAGGAGTATATGGGGCTAATAGAGGGTTAGATGTTTTTTTTTTAAAGATGAGTTAGACTTGAGCAAGTTTTTTAACATGTTCGACTGGAAGATCCTGTAGAAAAAGTTAGATATGTGAGACAGTGTGCTGGAATGAAAGGGCAGACCTGCACTTACTGTGGGACTTGGGGAACATTTTTAACCTCTCTGAGCCTCAGTTCTCATCTACAAAGCAAGGACACTGGCCCTCAACTTGAATGGTTGTTGTAGTAAGTAAATTAAAAACGCCTAGTGCAGTGACTGGCTCCTCTAGGTTTTGAGGCGTTCTCTCTTGCTCTCTCTCTCTTCCTCTCTTTCATCTTTAATTGAAAGAGGAGGTCCTCTTAAAAGTTGTGGGGGTAGAAAGACTTGCATTCTTTTCTTAAGAGTTTAGTGGTCTCTCCCAAGTCACTAAACACTACATATACATCCACTTCAGTTTCCTCAATCAAATGGAGACATGGGTCCCTGCTGCCTCGTAAAGCTGGGGCTTTTGGGTTTAATGAGAACAGAACAGTGGAAAACGCTTGCAAAAGTTACAAGTGCCATTGACATTATAGGATTACTATCCAGGCAATATAAAAAAGGAGAACCTTGAGATGGGTGACTAGCATTTCCTTAGAGTCAGGTTGAATCATGGATTCATTCTTAAAAGCTGTAAAATTTTAGGGAAGCTGAACACAGAGCTTCAGAATCTTGATCTCTAAAAGAATTAAAATTTTTTTAAGTGTATAAAGTCTCTAAATGTAGTATGTCAGTAAATATTACTTCCTGTCTCCTGATCTGGAAATTTTAAAACCAGTATTGTCTTCCATCTACATGGAGTATTATGAGTGGGATTTGGCATGGTTACAAAAGAAAGACAAGACAGTTCAAATTCAAGTACAGTTGACCCTTAAATAACATCTACCAAAAACCTCTTATAACTTAAGTTGCCCTCTGTGTATGCAGATCCTCAACTGCCCTCTGACCCTTGAACAATGCAGGTTTGAACTGTGCAGGTTTCAAATTTTCAATTGAAAAAGCCCATGTTCCCCAAGGATCAACTGTGTAACTTTTGACTCCTAAAGCCTAAGTTGTCCCTTGGCATCCCTGGTGTCTGTGGGGAATTGGTTCTAGGATCCCTGCAGATACCAAAATCTGCGGTGCTCAAGTCCCCTATACAAAAGGTAGATTAATGCATGCAGTCAGCCCTCTGCACCCTCAGAGTCCCTATTGTTATGGATGAAAAACAGTACAGGCATTTATAGAAAAAATCCACATATAAGTGGACCCATGCAGTTCAAATCTGTGTTATTCAAGGGTCAACTATATGTGCAATGATTATGAGAAGGCTCAAGGAGAGGCAAGCTGTTTCTGAACCAAGCTTCTGCTAGGGACCCTTCTTGGTGATCTTTTAAGTCTTAACAATAGGCCACAGATTTAACTAAGATCTTTATTCCACAATCTCTTTCTCCAAACAAGGACCTTGACCAGAAAATAATGGTCAGTCTCTTTGATTCGACTGCAAGTTCCTTGGGGATAAGAATAGTCTTAATCAGGACTTCCAGCCAAGATGGAGGCGTAGGTAGACACACTGTACTTCTTCGCACAACCAAAAGAAGGACAACAACAAATTTTAAAAGAAAAAACAACCAGAACTGACAGAAAATTGAACCGTATGGAAGTCCGACAACCAAGAAATTAAGAAACATACATCCAGACCGGTAGGAGGGGCGGAGAGGACTCACATGGCGGGGCGGCAGCTGGAGGACCAGGGAAAGGCGCGGCTGGCCGGGAGAGGTGATGGCTGCGGACCGGGCGTCCCACTCCCTCATGAGGATAAACAGGGAGGAACGGCTCGGAAGCGGGACAGACCCCACAACCCAGAGTTCCAGCACAGGGAGGTGAAGCCTCAAAGCCTCTGATTGAAAACTCCTGTTGGGATTGAGGCGGCGGCAGCAGGAGAATCTCCCGGCCTCACTGGAGAGCTCATTGGAGAGACCCACAGGGTCCTGGAGTGTGCACAGCTCTCCCGCCGGAGATCGGCGCCGGAGCCAGCACCAGAGGGGCCCGGTTGGACTGTGGGTAGTGCGGAAAGTGACTGGTAACCGGCAGAGAGCAGAGCAACCACCATTGTTCCCTCTCAGGCCCCTCCCCCACAAATAGTATCACTACACAGCGACGTGGCTGCCCCTCCCTGGTGAACACCTAAGGCTCCGCCCCTTACTACGTAACAGGCGTGCCAAGACAACAAAAATGGCCCAAATGAAAGAACAGATCAAAGCTCCAGAAAAAATACAACTAAGCGA
>VMDR010005313.1:0-52561 GCA_007922815.1 Macrotus californicus | reverse complement strand
CTTTCTCACTAACCGATGTTTAATTAGAAAGCCATGTGACCTTGGATAAGTCACTAAACATTCCGTACAATACTTTAATTTCCCTACCAGTAAATTAGGGATAATAGCAGTTCCTGCCTTATAAAGTTAGCATGGGGATTAAATGGAGTCATCTATGAAAGCACACAGAAAAGTGCTTTCATATCAACGTTCAGCTCAAATATTGTGCTCATTTGTTCTCTCCCTCTAGCTCTGAGCTCTGTCCCAAGAGCTGTAAGCCACCAAAGTCAGCCAGCTCTTTCTCTGCAGAATTTTTCTTAATTCCTTTCTTTGCCACTCAGTTGCTTCTTTCTAGAGCATGCCCTTGATAACGTCACTCCTAACTAAATATTAAGCCTCTCAGATGCAACCTAGTCTTTCTCCCTGACCAGCTTCAGGGCTCCACTCCTGTATTGGTCTCCTAAAGCACCCACAGTCAGGCCACCCCTCAATCTCAAACCTGCTAAAAACTTCCCCCCCTGCCATGAAAACAGCCCCAGGTGCTCACCGAGGCATGCAGGGTGCACCAGCGCCAGCCCCATCGCCTCCTCTTCCTCTCTTCATCACCCGTGTTCTGCACAGCTCTCCACATCCTGGCCCTTCCTCCCTCCTCAGCTCCGCGTTCCCCTCCAGGGCACCAGCACCTCACACGTTCTTGGAATGCACTCTTCCTACATCTGGTCTTGCAAAAATCTTCCCCATCCTTCAAGACTGAGACAAATACCACTTCTAGGGTAGTCCGCTTCCAAATCTTCCCACTTATGAGTTCTAAATACCTTTTTTATATCATTCATATGCCAATCATCCTTTACTTGCCTCTTAGCATAAATATTCATAAACATGTCTCTTTTCCCTGCTATATCATACTTTTGTTCCTATCCTCAGCACGTAACTCAGGCCTGGAACATCCTTGGTACGCAGTAGATACGTGTAAATGGATAGTAATTGCATGACTAAACACATGTTGCTCAGTGCTGAGTGCTGTGTCTTGCATGACTATGAATCAAGGGATGAAAGTGTCCATCACAGATAACATTTAAATTAATTAATTAGTAACTCAATTACCTTTGTGAAAATTGTGGACACTTTATTTCTTTAGCCTGCCCCCACACTCTCTCAGTAACCATTTCTTTCTGCATAATGTCCCAATTCCTTACTATGTGTCATGCACTGTGCCAGTGCCAGAGATCTGGGGGTATCCCAGACAGTGACGGTCACTTCCGATAATACTCCTAATAACAGGGAGACCGGGTACAGCAGTCGTGATGGTGAGATGTGATAAGCATTCTGGCAGGGATTGTCCAGAGTGCTTTGGCAACAAAAAACAGGGGCATCTAACTTGGTTTGGGGGTCAGAGAAGAGTCCCTGAGGAAGTGATTTTTAAGCCAAGATCCAAAGAAAGCACAGGGTGACCCCAACAGAAGGGAAGGATGGCAGGCTAATGAAATGATGTAGCCCCTGCTGAGCTCCAGGGATGAAGGTAAGAAAGAATAAAAGTGGTCGCTGCCCCCACAGAGCTCATAAATAATAAATGATTTCAGTAGGTACTATGAAGGAAGCAAGCAGTCTGTTGTTATCAAGAGGTAATGTCGGGAAGACATCTAACTAGAGAGGGTGGGCACATACACCTCTCTGAAGAGGTGCCGTTGAACCTGAGGTCCACAGGATGAGAAGGAGACAGCCACAGGGAAGCAGAGGGACCAGCCTGCGCACAGAATCTGGTGGTGGAAAGAGCCTGCACTGTCTGAAGAACAGCACGAAGGCCGGGGGAGCGGAAAGGCTGGTGTCCTGATGAGGCTCTCAAGGCAGACTTCCAGACCATGGAGGGCCTCGTGAGCCAAGAGAAAGGCTATACTTTATATCCTAAGTGCATCGGGAGACCACTAGTGTCCTTTGAGCAAGAGGGTGGCATGACCCAACTTATATCTCTTTTTTGTTTTTAATATTTTGTTTATTTCTTTTTAGAGAGAGGGGAAAGGAGGGAGAAAGAGAGAGAGAGAGAAATATCTATGTGGGAGAGAAACATCAATCACCAATCAGTTGCCTCTCACACGACCCCCTTTGGGGACCTGGCCTGCAACCCAGGCATGTGCCCTGAGTGGGAATCAAACTGGTAACCTTCCCATCTGCAGGCCAGTGCTCAATCCACCGAACCACCCCAGCCAGGGCCCAGCTTACATCTTAAAGAGTGACTTTGCTTCCCGCAGAAGGATGGTCCCTAGGACAGGAAGACTAGAAGCAGGACCTCAGGGTGGTGGTGGCTTAGATCAGGGTGGGAACAGTGGCCCTAGAAGTGGAGGAACTCCTCAGCTGTGTGGAACAGAATATGCAGATTGGATGTGGGGGGAGACTGGAAGAAGAATAAAAGAGCAAAGAGCAAAAGTGACCCTCCCTGGGGAAGGCTTTGGTGCTGATGCCTTCCTTCGGGGCCTGTTTCTTTGGTTCTGGAGTTGTTTCTTTCATACTTATGCCCTACGCCAAGAGCAGAGAGCTTTCTTGGATTCCTTATTATGACTTTAGCTATTTAGACCTTAAAACAAGTTTGAAGGAAAAGGATTGTGAGCTCTGATAAATGTCAAGGTGGCCTGGCTTCTTGGTTGTCCCAGTCTCCTTTCCCCAAAAGCCTCTTCACACTGCCTCTCTGCCCACTGAAGAGACCAAGACCCCACTTAAGCTGTGGTTCTTGGAGGAGCTGGAAGGGGTGCCTTTGAGTCATCTCCTCTGTATTCCATCCATGGCTTTGTAGGTCCTCCTATGGTGCAAAACCACTGAAGATAATAGCCAGCCATGAACAACACAATCCCATGCTTTGTTAACATCCTGTTCCTACCACTCTTTGGCTCTAGTTGTAGCAATAAAACACTCCAGGGGAACCCTGATGTGGCACTAAGTGAACTTTAACTGATGGCACCTGCTGCAGCATGGACTACGCTTACAGTTTCTAATGCTTTATAGCTAGAAGGAGCCTTAGATACCGTGTTTTCTAATGCCTTCACTGTATAGATGGGAAACCTAAGTTGTAGGAATGAAAGTAATGCAGGGCACATGATGCTATCCAGAAAAATCATCATCTTTGGCATCAGAAAAATTTGGATTCTAATCCCAACCACATCTCTTATTAGCTGGGCAAATTAATTAATCTCTGTACCCTCCTCTAATTTCCTCATTTTAAAACAGGATGATAATTCCTACTTTGCAGAATAGTTGAGAAGGTTGGAACCAGTGACCATCGAGTATTTATAAATATTTGATAAATTATTATTATCATATGTTCACTTTCTCTCATCCGTTACTAAAGGGACAGGGCCTCTTAGGAGTGCATGCAAGCCTGGGACCCACAATCGCCCACCTACAATGCATCTTTCTCTATGTCACGTACAACCTGATGGCAATTGTCATGACTTGTGGAGTCAAATCAGGTCTACTTAGGAATAACACACAAACACAGGGGCTCTCATGCCTCCTTCAAACCCTGGGAGACTTTTCTGGGCCCTGGGAGTCAGGTACACAGTTTGTAATTTTATTCGGCAGTGAGTTGCCACTGGAGTGGCATAAAAAGCTAAAGCCATAATTCAACCCTAAGAGCCGGGTCTGCCACCCAGAATAAAAGACTCTTTTAATAGGAAGAATAATCTATCAATTTTGTGAAAAGGCCGCTGGAAAAGGCTGGAAGTCCTACCGCAATATAAAACATAAATGGTACATTGTCCTAGTTTTTCGCTGGAAATTGTGTGTTAGCACCAAAGTACAGAATGTCTTTTGCCTCAGCCTGCGGTTTTAGAATATGCTATACAGACAACTCTATTTTCTAGAGGTTAATAAGAGAGAGAGAGCGATGGCGTGGAGTAAAAGTAGATAAAAATAGTAATTATAACAATTTATGTGTTTCCACACTTAAAGTACTTAAAAATCTGTTTCTGCTCATGAAAGAAAAATCCTCTTGCTCTTATTATAGTTTTTGTGCACTTTATGGTGTTTTATTGTGCTAAGACATGCAGGAGGGAAGCCATGTGTCTTCCATGCTCCTTTCTGGTATCAGCCACTTACGTAGGCATGTAACTTGTCTGGTCACCAAAAAAGGTGGCAGATTCCTCTAAAAGCTCCTAGGGGGGTGGAACTGATTATCTTGTATGGGGAACAGGCCAGGAAGATGAAAACAAGAACCCCCAAGAAAGGGCTGGGACCAAGGTTAATCTTCAATGTTTCGGTCTAGTTAGATGTGCCTGTAGGCCAAGGAGAGAAAAAAAGGGGTCAGGTCTGAAACAGAGTCAAAAAGCGAAGTTGTTCTGTATTTCTTGCCTGATCTGTTTACTTCTCATTTTCTTTCCTGTCCTTAGTTTTCAAGAGCCCCAGCCTTCTCAGCTGAGCTAGGAGAAAAGGGATGTTGTCTATTCTTGGCTGAGAAACATAAGGGAAAAGAGAGGGAAATAGCACAGGGCTAGATCCAGGGTGCATGGGGAGCTCATTGTAGAAAGCAGACCCCAGGGCTGAGGCTTACCTACCTGCCGCTTCCTCCATGGTGTGGTTTTTAGGAACTTGGTTTTACTTTCTTAATTTACTAAAGCTAGTGTTCTTCAATGACCAGTATTTCATCTCGGTGCTTTAAGTTATATTCTAAATATCTCTTCCTTTTGCCCCAACCTCAATAATAAAAGGCTTTCAAAACATAATGGCAAGCAATTGACTAAGAGGAGAACCACCAATAATAACCATAGAAATTTAAACAGTTGCACGTTTTACGCCGATGTTCTTTATGTTCTGGCTTCGATTTCTCTGAGATTTTTGTCATACTGTTTGAAAAGAAACCATCAATAAAAAATGATGACAACAATGCTGTTGAAATACATTCAGTTAAAATATAATGTCCCTGAATACACAAGTTGCTTTGTTGTTTATAATGTAGAGTGGGTGTACTCCATGCAGGAATATAAAACAAGCACGAGTTCTTTTTGTACCCATGGTCAGAACATTAAGATTTTTTTATTTTATGAAGTTTAAATTAGCTTTACCAACAAAATATCTCAAACACGAGGGAAAAGGCAGATGCCCTCTCAGCTGGGTTAGAGGTAGGCATATATTTAACTCCTCTAGAATCACTGATTCAATTGGTTGTCTGTGGAGTGTTTATTTTATGTTGAGTATTGTTCTGCTGTACAACAAATTCCTGTCCAGTACAGTGCATGTTCTTATAAAGAAAGACAGATTATAAATAATACTCATAATACATAAATTATAAATTATTTTAGAAAATGGTAAGTGGTGTATAAAACTAAAGCAGGATATAAGGAATCGGGAACACCATGGCAGGACAGGGGGAATGGGGCTGCACTTTCCCAGGGCGCAGCCTCATGTAAAGAGTAAGGGTGCAGATCTGTAGGAGGAAAGAAATGAGCCATGTGGATATCAGAGGAGGGGAGCAGGGCCTGGTGGCAGCCAGCCTCTAAGTCCAGCCCATGGTCTGTGAACAGAGTGGGCACGTGAGAGAGGAGGTCGGTGAGACAGCCGTCCGATAGGTCACTGCAGGAGTTGGCATTGAGTCTGAGTGAACTGGGGAGCCTTGGACAGTTTTGGCAGAGGGGGGAAGGACATAGCTCATGTTTAAAAATGCGCTTAGTCTGCTTGTGTTGAAAATATGGCAGAATTAGAGAAATCCACGAGAAGGGCATGACGGTAACCAGGCAAGATTTGATGGGGTCCCAAAGCAGAAAAGGCAGCTGTGTTGGTATTGGAAGACGCTCAGACTCCGGACGTAGCCCGAAGATAGACCCGTCTGGACTTTTCCATGGACCTGATACCAGGTGTGAGAGAGAGAAATCAAGTGTGGTGCCACGGTTACTGGCCCTACCAGAGCGGCATTACCACTGCCCAAGATTCAAAAGACTGCAACACTAGGAATGGGAAGTAGAGTCAGTAGTTTAGGCCTTGAAAATACCCTCCCAAAGGAGCTTGAAAAAATTTACCCTCCCACCAGGCATGTATGAGACTATACATTCTACATATTCCCATATCAGAATAAACTTCTATAATCTGAGAATTCCTATCTTTAAGTTCTAGAATATCTATAACAATTACCACTCAAATATGACCTCTTCCCCATTCTCTACTCTCTCTTTCCAGAACTTTTATTGAAAGTTTATATATATATTAAGCTCTATTTCATCTTTTATCACTTTTTTATTTCTCTGTGCTATGTTCTGGATGATTTCCTTAAATATGTCTTCTAAATTATAGTTCTCTCTGCCTGTTACCTGATCTGCTATTAAACTCATCCACTTTTTATTTCAATGACTATAATTTTCACTTATAAAGGTTTTATTTGGTGTTTTAGATCCACCTATTATTTCTGTAGACTAGTATGTTCTTTCTATTATTTGTTTTATTACCTTAGTTATTTAAATGAAAATTATTTTATAGTTTCTTTTTTAGCATTCTATTATCTCAATTACCTGTGATGCGAATTCCCCTTTTTCTTGCATCTCGTCACCTGCTTCGTGGTGCAGTATTCCACTTAATCATTTGTAGGTTTCTGTGGCTCAGAGGTCACCAGAGCATGCTGTCCCCATGTGCCTGGGCTGTGGCAGTGACGCTGGTTTGGTTTTGTCTCCATTTCACTTGAGGCTGCCATGGCTTCACAGGTCCAACGTGAGTTTGTCAGTTCATGTCTCATGAATTAGAGTTGCGATTTCCACACCCTGAGGAAATTCTCAGTCTGAGCCCTATACCAGCACTTTGAGGGGCTCGAAGTTAAAAGTTCTTGCAGGGGAGACTTTTCCTCCAGAACAGCAGGAAGATAACAGACTTCCTTGCCTGCTCCCTGGAGAAGGGGCGGCTTTTTTCTAGACTGCTCTGCTCAAGGGATCATGCAGCGGCCTGCTTCAGACCGTGATCTCGGCTCCCTTTCCCTCCATTTGTGAGGACACAGGCCACACAGAACACACGTCCTTGAGTGGACGGTCACATCTTAGATTCTGGCTGCCAGTGTTTGATACTCCCCAGAAAACTTGGTGTCAGATTAAGGTCATCTTTGTTCCTTTTACTTTGGGATTTCCTGTTCTTTGTCGTGAACTATGCTCCTGTGGTTTACTTTTTAAAAATTGTTGGTTAGCTTTTGTCCAGGAGGGAGGGGTGTGTAATGGGGCTAAATGGTAATGGAGACAAATGCAATAAAGATAAAATTATTTTTAAAAAAACAACAAAATTCCTATCTGTTTGGTATTGGAAGTTGCTAAATACGATGCATACAGTCACTGTTGATATTCAACAGTCTAGATGACACACAAGAAATGTGGCCTCCTGAGTGCATAAAACACTAGTGTATAAAATACCCCTTAATTTCTGGGTTGTATGGAATTCTGAGATCCCGGGGCAGGGTCCAAGGTTGTGGCTATTCACCAACCGATACCCAAGACATTCAATGTTTTAACCACCAGTACAGCTGTATGGGTGTGCATCAGCCAAATATCAGACAGCAAGTGCAGAGTGAATTTCCTTATTGTTCTCTACTTATAATTCATATTGTAATTTATTGCAACTAGATAAGGAACTCAAAGGAACAACACTACGCCAGGGGATAAAAGACTTAGAAAAATATTCGGTCATTAACTTATTCAAAACTACATGGAGCAATCTTAAAGTCTGTTTAGATTGTTTTTGTTTCTTGAAATAAGAGAGAATGGACAAAATCTATTTTTAAGTCTGATAATAAATTTCATGTACTCAATCTGGCACAAAATAAAATACATATTGTGAAGATGCTTAGGATAATAGTTGTTCACATTTTAATTAGTTCCAGACACTTTAAAATCTGATTACAATAAAAAAAATTATTAAGTCCATACCTTTGACAATAGGTTAATAAGGTCGATGTGGACATTTATTTTCTAGAAATTGTGATGACAACGTTGACATCTTCATCGAGTCATGGAGATTATATGTTAGAATCGCCATTCAAATATTTTTGGAGGAGGTCATCTTTGGGATAAATTTTTGTTTGAAGTCAACAAATGTAATTCGTAGGTCAAAGTAAGGGCTTCGGTGTGCAGTGTCTTCTCCAACCAAGGGTGGTGCCGTCCTGGGACCCAGAGTGAATTGTGGAACACGTGTCTATTAGTGAGGAGGGTTTAAAGATTCAGGTCAAGATCCTCAGTGACTCCTAGAGGTAGGCTCTATGCTTGCCTCGCTTTGGAAGCCACGTGAGGAGACTTGTCCTGTACAGACTTGCAGGTTTAATTTCTGAGGATCACATGTACAGCGTGATGACTATAGTTAATAGCACTGCGTCATATACTTAGATCTAAAGCATTTACACACGCATACATGAAGTAACTAAGTGAGGTGACAGATGTGTTAATTAACCTGCTTTGTGGGAATCATTTCACAATGTATATATCACATTATGTACTTTAAATAGACTACAGTTTTATTTGTCAGTTATCCCTCAGTAGAGCTAGAGATTAAAAAAAGAGATCTGTCCTGGATTGTTCCTACTTTCAATTATTTCAAGCCCTTACACAATAAGATTGTAAGCAAGGATTAGACCAGAAGATTGGGTTCGCTCAGGGATTTCCAAAATCTCTGACTCCAGAGATTATTCTTCTAACATGAATTAGTTATGAAAACCCTCAGTGACAAAGATTTCCTATGAATTCCATAATCATGTATATGAATTGTTCACTTGAGTGCAAAATTCAATATATATTGGAAAAATAGTGGTGTGTGCAAGCCATTACTAATTAAATCTATTTATTTGATATTTCTCTCTTTCTCTCTCTCTCTCTTTCTCTCTTTGGGTGCATCAACAGATTCTGGGGAGTCTTTACAGTAACTCTTTGCCTGCCAGAATCTGGAGTTAAATATTGAAAACTAATGTCTCATGGACTTTAGAAACAACTGAACAAATATGTTAAGGCCTTATCATTGATATTCAGCTGTGGTTCGACTTCATCACAGCCTAATCAGCTGACACCCTGCAAGTGCCATCATCCCAATTATTCAATTATATCTGTATAACAAGTTTCTCCAGCACCCACAGCCTGTGGCTATAGATGGGATAACAACAATTATAAGGACACAAATTGTAGCTCTTTCCTCTATCTCATCACACAGAACCTCAGCCTCCTGTAAAATGCTCCTCAACTTCTAAGAATCCCAAGCTCTGTCTCTCTTAAGCTCACTCATAAACTGGATCCCATAGAGCCTTGTCCAGACCTGTCCACTGGGCATGCCCCCTTTGTCTCGAGGAATCAGGGGGTATATCCAGCAGAACTGTTTCTCAGTTCTGCCCTGTCACTGACCAGGCTGATGGTGAATGACAGAGGAGAGCCATCCTGTTCTTCTGAAGTGGGGACAATGTCCAACTCCCTACTCTGTGCTGCACTTTGTCTTTGGTGCCCCATGGCTCTTGGTGACCCTCACATTAACAGCCACTGGACCTAATGACAAAAGCTCACCCTCCCAAGATTTTGCAGACACAAGCTGGGTCTCAGGGCAGGTCCTTGCTGCCTCCCCTTTCCACTGCCTATATGCAAATGGTGCCTTCTCTTCTCTCTCTTCCATCCAAAACAGAAGTGGTATTGCGCAAGACTCTCAGTTTAAATCATCTATTTATTTGTCAGATGACCAAAACATGGTTGCATCTCAGGGTAGATGCATCATTAATTTGATGTAATATATTGTTAAGAGAGTTTCACTTTTATTCCTGCAGTGATAACAACCCTAATGTGATTGGATCAAAGGGAAATTACCATGTCACTTCCAGTTTGAGAAGGAAATATTTGTGAGGAAGGGAAATTGAATGACTTGTTTGGTGAAAGAAAAGCAACTTAGTGCTTCGGGAGGGAGTTTAAGGTATAGAAGACAACTAAATTTAAACCAAATAGGGGTGAAGAATGGGCTGATTAACTAACCTCAATAGACAGAAAATATTCCTAGATAAATGGGCAAATTATGGGTAGAAGGGAATTAAAATAATTCAGAACAGTAAATAAACAGGGAAGATTTGTTTTCCTCTGAAGAGCAAGGTGGCAGGTCAGAGTTCGGGGACATAGGAAAGGTACTATGGTTGAAAAGGTATTATTTCCTCATTCACACTGTGAATTGGCATCAGATTATTTAAAGAACAAGAGCCTAAGCTACAAACGGAGCTCAATCATCTGTCCCTAGTCTGGCCCTGCTGTCCTCAATTTTAGTCCCAATTGCCTGGCTGAGGCTCTTTCTGTGTAAGTTCCACGATCAGGTAGCTTCATCAGAACCCCTTATACTTAAGAGTAAGAGAAGCAGGACCAGGCAGGATGCTACTAAGCAAGGCGATGACACAAAGCAGTTAAAATTCCACTCTCTTGTTGACAGAGCATGGACTTTTCATTTTATACTTCTTTAAGTATCTACAAAATACAAACACAGTGTCTGTAAAATAAAAAATCCCAGTGCAGTCCAAACAGAAGTTCTTGACTTGTCCCCAAGGGTGACTGATGTAATCACTGCAGTTGATAAACATCAGGTCATTCTTCCGACACCTGTGGCCACATTCACGGATTCACATGCCTGCACAGTCTAGAAGATTATATTTCCATTTTTCGTTGTTTTGTATGTGTGATAGCTTTTTTATTTCATATTTACAAATACATCCCTGTTGAACTTGGGTTTTTTTACTATTTATCTTATAGATATTTCCATGTTCTATCCATTCATTCTTTGTAATAATTTAGTTTACTTGACTGTCCCTTAGTGAGGAAAAATTAGGTCATTTTTGTTTTTCACCATTATGGACGGTAATGCAGTAAACCCCCTCAAACACATGTCTGAGTATACCTCTAGAATATATTCCAAGAAATAAATTGCTAAGCCAAAACTTACACGTATTTTAATTTTTATCAGCTACTGCTAAATTTCCCTCCAAAAGTCAGTATCAATTCAAACTTACATCCACTTTGCTGAAACTACCCGTATAAAAATATCCCCTGACCAAAAATGGATGTCATCTTTCTTTTTACCTTTTGGTAATGTGGTTGAATATTTCCCACCTATACATTTATCAAAACTCACTCATCTTTCAAAACCTGCTGTGAATGTGGCCTCTCTCATGGACACTGCCCCCGACCACCCAAGACGGTCCACACAGCTCTGACTCACTGAAGCTGTGTGTGCAAACACTGCTCACTGCACACTGCATTCAGTTCTCTATCAGAGTCATCCCGAGTGTGACTCTTAACTCTGCTCTAGGGTGAAAGCCAGGCCAAACACTGTGGCCCATTTATCTGTGTCTCCCTTAGGCCCATGTTTTAGTGGTTTATATGTGGCTGCCAGGTCAAAAATTTTAAATACACAAATACAGGAAGAATGAAAAGGAATAAGTGGAGCTTCACACTAGATGAATAAGGATTTATAAAACAAATTGATTATATACACTTATGATTTCTTTTGAGAAGACTGAGGAAACAGTGGGTATAAAATAGGACCATCAAGTCAGAAGAAATCTCATATAAAATCCATCGCATAGTTTATATGTCTAACTATATCCATATGTTAATTTGTGTCAAAGAAGATATTGGATGCCAGCTCATAATTTTTATTGTATAATAAGTGTAATAGCACTGTGGTCGGCTTCAGAAACACTGAGTACAAATTCTGTGTAAATCACTGTATTGCAATTTTGAAAAAAATCACCAAGATGCTCTGAGCTTCAATTTCCTCAACTAGGAAGTGGAGTTAATAATAACTGTGTGAACTGCATGGTGATTATTTATTCTCGTGAGAGTTTATTACATGTCTAGTGAGAATCAGGCACAGAGATAATTAATATGAGTTCACTATGAGAATCACAGGAAATGGTGTGTATGTATACATTTTTAGATGAATAAATTGAGGTATGTACAGAGCATCGTATACCTGTGATAGAGTTTGCTCCACCTTTAAAAAAGACATATCTTTTATTTTAAAACTTTATTGCATTCGAAAAGTCAAACTTTTATTGTTTTAATACCTACCTTTTATGATCCATGAACTAGATATTTCCCATGTGCATTTTCAGTTCAAAGGCCTATGTGGGCATAGGTACTTCTGCAATCTGCATTCTTTTCTTTTAGTTTTTTGTTAACTCATTGATATTTTTAAGGTCTCTTGATTTTTTTAAAAAGCAATGAAAATGCTGAATGGTGTTACCATTTTCTTCCTTACATATTAAACACCTCATTGTGTATTTGGGAAACATTATTTATGAAGTTACAGCAATATCAATAAAAAATAAGGAGGTCCTAGAGACATTGCACCCATTTTGATAAGGAAGTCTTCACTTCCAAACTTGTCAGGAGGGGTAAAAAACCCTTTTCACTAACATGTAGACCTTTGAGTTGGAATTTGCGTGGTGTCTGTGGCAAAATTGGAACTGCAAAATGAATCTGTTAGGGTGAACAGTGGAGCTGTTGCAAGGCTGCATGGGTCAAGCTCTCTTGAGTGGTGGGTTAACCGGTGCCACCCAAAGATGAAAAATTTGGATTCAGACAAACCAGCAACTTTCAATATTTCTAGTACCTCACACCTTTACCACCACACTCACAAATTCTCAAGTTTTAGAAAGAAAGAAGTACATTCACACTGCCCACTCTTTTTCTGGGCCGGCCTCATTAAATGACCACTCACTTTCATGATACCTAACAGCTCAGTTTTATCTAGTAATGGAAGTTTGAAAAATATAACCAGTGCCACTCATCTGCCTTCCACCATAGAATACTTTATTTCAACTTCTAGGAATACTCCGAAAGTACAGTTAACTCCTAAAGTGGATATGACCTTCCTCGTTTGCCAAATTTGATTCACAAGGGAAAAAATAAAAACTGCAATACTCCTATTAGTCACATTGTAATGGGATAAACAGGTATAAAATAAATTCAATTTCTTGTAGCCTTAAGAACAAAGAGAGGTTGCCCTGGCTGGTGTGGCTCAGTGGACTGAGTGCTGGCCCACAAACCAAAAGGTCAGTGGTTTGATTCCCAGTCAGGTCACATGCCTGGGTTGTGGGCCAGGTCCCCATCTGGGGGCATGCAAGAGGCAACCTATTGCACATTGATGTTTTTCTCCCGCTCTTTCTCCTTCCCTACCCTCTCTCTAAAAATAAATAAATAAAATCTGTATAAAAAGGAATAAAGAAAGGCTTAGACACACCTATCAACTAGTGTAGGTATGTATATTCTCTATTTCTATAGACCACAGTAATGCCTACATAATTGCATTAGTTGTTTCAGATATTTGTAATATATCTTACCCCCCTGTTAATTATAAGTGCAAAGCCTAAGAAGTCATCCAGGCCTTAAAGATGTTCCCTGGATTCTCCCCCAATTTGCTTACAATGAAAATTAGAATTAGAACTACAGGACATCGTCCATTTTTATAAACTACCACAGGTAAGCTCACATCTCTGAATAGACTGGGGGGATGATCTTTATAAAAGCTCTTTTCTCAAGAGAACTAGATTCTCTGCTGATTGTGATGCCTCCCCCCACTCTCCTCACCCCAATGTGAGTGAAAGAGTGCATAAACGCAGATTTTTCCATTTAATTTCCACAAAGTGTGTGTTCTCCTGCCTGGGTCGGATGGCTGCCTAATGAAATAATCAGCTAGTCTGCAGTGGGGGCGTGGCCGTGCAAGAGGGGAGGAACCATCCTAAAAGGTCTATTATTCTGTCGATAAGTGCACAGAACTCTCATTAATGTTAATTAGATTTACTCACCAGTACTAAGGGTAGGCTAGACCTTAAACAGCAAGTTTGAAAAAAGCTATCTAGCAATGTGAAACATAGGGGGGAAAAATTAGAAATCATCCCCGCCTCCAAGCAACCCTAACTCGTGTGAAAGACATTTATGTGGCCATTAACCCGAGCAGAAATTGAACTTGTCAGCATTACATGCAGAATGTATACAAGGGTAACTGTTCATGAACAATTTCTCAAATGAATTAAGTACAAACTGGATTTATTTCTCGGCAGTACATGTACTCTGTCCATCATCTTCTTAATAGAACAACTGCAAGAGGTTGAGGTTTTAAAGCCCTTTTATTCATGCTTGCCTTTCAGGCAGAAGACAAGGGATAAATAATAAAAGCTGCTGTTAGAGATTTGGCTTAAGACTAAAACCGAAATCCTAGGGCCATCCTTGTGCTCTCTCTTTGTCACCTAGCTCATTTCCAGTCCCTCAGCCAATCCCATATTTTCTTTAAAGTTAGACCACATGTCTTCACCTGCACCTCCCCCACCCTGGTTCAAATCAATATGGGTCTCAACTGGATCATTGTAATGGCTACAGCTGGGACCCTACACCACCACATAAAGGCCAGAATATGGGTTTTCATGTGGAAGCAAATCCTGTCATTCTCCCCCTGTTTCCTTTGATGGCTGGCTAGCTCCTTGGCAGAGAAGCCTTCCCGTGATCCTCAAGGCAGGTGTGCCCTCACCCCTAACCTCTGTGAACTCAGATTCTTCGGTGTTCCTTCTCTGTCACTTCTCTCCAAACCCACCACCTCTGGGGGTCCTATGGCCATGCCGAGACCTCTCTGGCCTCAAGACCCTTCCGCTTGCTTATCCTATAGCACAGAGCTACCTTTCTCCCCATCTCCTGTGCACCCCATGCCTGTCTCTGTCTTGTTTTGCTCCATAGGGCATAGCACCATAACCATAATGCATCTGTCTGCAACTAACTGCCTCCCAGTTGAATGTAAGCTCCATGAGGGCTCTTGATCTTGGTTTCTACTGTTGGCCCAATACCATGGGCAGTGCCCAAAACATAGCAGACATCCAACAGCAAAGCCTTCAAGGAATAAAGTGAACTATTACTGTGGCCATTGAGAAAACATTATCTCCATGCTCAGTGACTGACAGACAGTGAGCTCATTTTCTCAAGCATCTGAAAACTCCATTCCACATGAAGAGATTATGTAGGATGATACAGCCATAGGTCAGCTTCGGATATCTTAATTTGAATAACATTACTTTCCCAGATTTCTTTATTCATTCCCACATTGGATGCTTCAACGTATCTTTTGCACTTGATGCCTTTTGTTCTTAAACAGCTTCCTTGAAGCCCACATGGTGGTTTTCCCATTCCAAGTTCATTGAACAAAAGCTTGTATGTAGACGATGGTCTCCATTTATTTTTGTTAACCCTGGACCTGTCTTAGTATCAGAGTTGCAAAGACAAAAGAACCAATAGCTTCTATGGAGTAATCAGGAGTGCTAGAAACAGGAGCTGCGGCATGAGGTTACAGACCTGAATTATGCAACCTACCAGTTTTTGTGCGTGACGTCTTGACAGAGGTTGACACTTAAGTGGGTGAGTTCCGTGTAGTTGTCATCTGGTGTTAAGACTTGCAGTTCATTCTGCAGTCAAAATAAAGGAGGAATGACAAAGTCCATATCTGAAATCTACACTGCAGCGCTGTGGCAAGCCTAAAGCACTTCCAATCGCTCCTCAGGGGCCAGGGCGCTCTGCTTTGCTGGGCGCACTGAGGGACACGTCCACCCTTAGGTGGGGTATCTAGTGCCTGTCCACACCTAAGGGCTTTCCACTCGCTGTGGGAATAAAAAGTACATTTTTATCATCCCACTGTCATGTACTTTTCTGAAGTTAATGACTATCATACATAATACAAAATGAGCAATATAGGAAATCAGGCAGCGAAAGTATCCTAAAAAGAAGAGAAGATGCCTATTAATGGTTCAAAGAATTGTAATAGAAAGCTATTGTATAAACCTCTGGTGAAAAACTTCAAAGGGAAAGAAATTGTGTTTATATTTTCTAGGGCTTTTAATACTTACTGCTTGTCTAGTAGGATATATATTTTTTGTTTTAAAAATGCCTGAAAGTGTACATTACTACCATATGACGTTGCCTGGTCTGATAGTCACAGAATTACACTTTATGAAAAACTGTTTTTTTTCCATCCTTGTCATACTGCCTATCGTGAGTAAAGCAAGCTTCAAACTCATAAAAGTAATTAGGGATGTGATCTGTGCAAATATTTTCATATTGTTTAAAGCTATTTTTGCTGCCTTTCTTTTGCAGCTTAATTACTATGTGTTTCTAAATTGGGGCTTTTTTCCTCCTCTTCTTCCAAATCATAGAGGTTGTGGTTTCTTTGTTTGTGTAATGAATATAAGCTTATCTAGAAGCTGTTGCATGGCCACACTGTATTTTAGGTGGACTTGAAAATTCAGCTCCCTCTTTCTCCTCTAAGTGAATGAACGGTCCGAGAAAGACTTCTTTCTCACTGTCTGATGCCAGTAATTGAATTACTGCACAACACATTAAGCAAAGAAAATCCAGAGCAGCAGCAATTAAATTATGTTCTCATGTTCCAGGGAGTAGACTCTTCACAGACAGAGAATGAGGAGACCAAATGGTGTAAAACGAGGGTCACAGATATCAGGAAGGGGAGAATGAAGACATCTCATTAGGCCCTGAGCGAGGCCACCCTACAAAGGACTAAAAAGAAATAACAACTCACACTTGGCCTAAATTGTTTTCGCTTTGGGTTACTTCTAACCCAGCCAACAAAAGTGCAAGAATAATTGAAATCAAGATATAAATGTGTAGACAAGTCTTCTTCGTTTTGTAGAGACAGGCCTCAAGTTTGGGAATCAGTTCAGCTTGCACCAGGCAGAGGTGTCCAAAGCAGGGCTCTTACTGCCCTAACTTGGGTGGCTGAGCTGGGAAAGAGACCTTGCCTGCTCCCTAGAGTCTCCCTATTGCCTGAAAAGGCCTCCTGTCCTGGGCTACAGTTGCATACGTTCAACAGTCATGGGGCCCAGTAATGCTAATGTTTTCACATCTATAGCTCATTTGTACTCATGTGACTCAGACAATGACCCTGAGGGTAGATTTTGTTTGTATCTTTGTTTTCCATATGAAGATACTGGAGTATAATGGGTAACATTGGGTCCATGATGGTAGTTACCACTCATTGTGTACTTGCTAATGGCTAGGCACTGCTCTAAGCACGTTGCATGTGCTATCACCTTATACAGTCAATATAACCCCGTGCAGTGGGTGCTCCTGTCATCAGGTGTGGTTTGGAGGATGGTGCTGGTGATGCTCACCTTTGCAAAGAGCAGGGTACCATACTAAAGCACCTGAATGCAGAGGAAGGCTATTTTGGGCCCACATTCCCTTGTACACATTCATGAGCAGGTATGCACATGCATACACAAACACATACCTCCCACACCACCATCATATCTTTCAGTCAGGTTGTCCACCTAGGTCAATGGATACAGCCAAAATGTCACCAAAAAAAAAACACAACCTATTCATTATTAGCTCTACATCCCTGAGTAGACTATATAAAGGAGGTTTATAAACCATGAATGGCAATATAAATTTAGGTTTGTATTTTTTTAAAACTGTTTATTCAACTTCATTGAGGTATAATTTAGAAACAATAAAATTCATTCATTTCAGCCCTGGCTGGTATGGCTCAGTGGTTTGGTACTAGCCTGCAAACCAAAGGGTTGCCTGTTCGATTCCCAGTTAGGGCACATGCCTGGGTTGCGGGCCAGGTCCCTGATGGAGAGCACGTGAGAGGCAACCATACATTGATGTTTCTGTCCCTCTCTTTCTCCCTCCCTCCCTCCCCCTCCCTCTAATAATAAATAAAATCTTTAAGGAATTCATTCATTTCAGTCTACACTTCAATGAGTTTTGACATATATTTATACACCAGGTCACTGTGACCTCAGTCAAGGTAGAGAACATTTGCATCACCCCAGCAAGTGTTTTTGTGACCCTTCCCAGTCAGTCTCAGCCCACTGTCATCCCCAGCAACCATTGATCTGCCTTCTGTCACAACAAATTATCCTGTTCTAGAATATCATTTAAACAGACTTATACTGTGGACACACTTTGTGTCCATGTAGTTGCTGATGCCATTGCTCATTCTTTTCTATTGCTGAGTTTTATTCCACTGAATACATATAGCACAATTTGTTCATCTCTTTACTTATTGATGGTTATATCAGTTGTTCCTAATTTAAATTATTGTGAGTAGAGTTGCTATGATTATTTGTGTACAAGTCTTTGTAAGGGCATAAGCTTTCCTTTCTCAGGTAAATTCATAGAGATAGGATTATTAAGTCCTATGGTAAGCATATGTTTATTTTAGAAGAAACTGGGAAACTCTTCTTCAAAGTGATTGTACCACTTTGTATTCCCACCAGCAATCTGTGAGAACTCATTTTACATCCTTGCCAACACTACGGTTTGTCTTTTTAATTTTAGCCATTCTAGTGAGTGTGCCATGGTATCTCCTTGTGGCTTTCATTTCTGTCTCTGATGACTAACGATACTGACCTTTTTTCCATCTGTTTATGGACTACTTATTTGTGTATCTGTATTTGCAAGTGTCCATTCATGTTTTTGCCCTCTTTTTAAATTGTTCCCCTTTTATTGGTGAGTTGAAAGCATTTGGGATACATTTTGGATACTGGCCCTCTGTCGTTGGCTTGACTTCTCCGTCTCTTCATGCTTGGTTTTGATGAATGTCGGTTTTGATAAACTCCAATTCCTTTCTTTTATACTTTCTTCTTTGTGCATCCTTGGAAACATTCACCTATCTCAAAGTCATGAAGATTTTCTATGTTTTCCTCCTGAAGTTTTATACTTTGAATTTTGTGTTTATTTATATGAACTATTTGAGCTAATTTTTATTTGCAGTTTTTGGCTAGGGTCTAGATACATTTTTTTCCATGTGAATATACAGTTGTTCCATTAAAAAGAGTATTTTTCTATTAAAAAGTGTATTTTCCCCCTGACCTGTCTTAGCGCCTTTGTCAAAAATTAATTGACTGTTGACATATGGCTCGATTGCTTAGGTTGATATTTTTAGTTTAAACATTGCAGATGAATATTAGATGAGACTTTTTAACCTACATAGATGTAAACTAAGAAATATATCTCACAGGTTGTGAGTCAGCTGAACCCAGAACCACAGTTCACGTATCCTAGGACCTTAGTAAATACAAGATTTGGAGGAACTCTTATTACTCACATTTCCAGGCAAGGACATGCCCAGTGATTATACCACTGGGGGATCAAAGGACAGATTTTAGGGTTTTTTGCAAATATTTCTAGTTTCTCTTCTTACTTCCTTCTTTGCCCTTACCTATCACAAAAGTTGTAGCTAATTGAATGGATGTGAGCCTGACACCCAGGCCTGTGTGAACAGGTGACATTTAAGCGAACAGAGAGAATGATCCAGGACAATGTCTGGAAGACTGCCCCAGGCAGAAGATAGCAGTGCAAAGATCTGAAGTCCTCTTATCAGCCTGAGAGGGCTTCGGTGTTAGAATTAATAGAAGTGGGACTAAACATGGAAGAAGGAGAGCCTGGCTGCAACACAGAACGTGAGGTAGGGAGCAGAAGCCAGAGTTTGGAAAGGCCACGTGGGTGCCAATTATGGAGGTCCTTGAGTATTAGGGTTAGCAGATTAGCTTGAATTGGTAGGCAATAGGTAACCACTTAACTAAAGGCTGCCATGATAGAAAGGGTGTTTTAAGAAGATTAATTCAGAGCTACTTTGTATAGAATCAACACTGAATGATGAACTCTTTAATTAAATTGATTTTCAAAGTGAGTTTGAGTCAGGAAAGTGTTAGGTAGTAGCAGATCAGGCTGTTGCAATAATGTAGGCTAAAATAATTCCCATGCAGTCTATAATGAAAGGAACCGAACAAGGTGATATTATATATCAAGCATCAGCATCACTTCACAACTAAAATATATAAACAATTCATATCATCATAATATCACAAATGTTTTCAATTTCCGGTGGACACCCATGACAAAAGTTGTATGCCCACCTCTCGTGGTGTGTCTACTCCTTTGTAATGTATGTTCATGAGGGCAACTGTTTTTTTCTTTGGTTCACTGATGTATTCCAAGTATCAAGAAGGGTATCTAGCAGATTCATAGGTGTTTAGTCACAGCTAGGTTGAATGAAAACTATTTGAAGGTCAAAAAAGTCATCTTGAATCTGAAAAGAGCACTAATAAACGGAGGATCATCCACATTGTGCCAGGGAGTTACAGGATTTCTTTGGCTGGTTGCACAAATGCAAAGAATCATCACTTGGCATTCCTCGGATTCCCAAAGATTAAATGTTCTGAGGAGGTGCTGCATGTCTAGCCCTGCCCCCCATGAAATGCGGCCCTGCATAATAGATTTCAGGTGCTGCAGGCGTTCGCTTTGTGAATAGTCCTGCAGATGTGTTATATTTGCCGGGACTACATATATTTCAGTTCAACAGGCCACAAATTGGTATTAACTCAAACCATTTGCTTAGGGCTTCTCAGAGGCAGTCAAGTTATGTCAGCAAAGAGCACTCCTGCTCTGGGATATTGTCTAAAATGAAAAATGGTCAGTTTCTTCTAAATATTAAGCGGTAGTGTAACTTTGCAGATCATTCTTACTAAAACAGTGGCATTTGGAAAGTGATGTCTTGCCCACTTACTGCGGTTGACGTGGCTGGCATGACCTCCCTCCCGTGTAATCTGACACGGCAGGACTGAATGCCAGTGCATATGCTGCAATTGGAATGTTTCAGGCCGTTTGCTGGCGTGTAAATCCATGCAGACTCTGTTAAGATGCTGTTCTGCATGGTTTGTTTTGTCTCTCGGCCATACAGCACTAAGCCCTGGACATCACTGTGCACAATGGGTTTTGAATTCCGTGCCCGTGGACCACAGCCAGCATCACACACAGAAGTTAATGGCCGATTGTTATCTTAGCTCATAGCTTGCATTCCTTTTGATAAGACTATTTCAGCACGGGGGTGGATCACAAAGTACAGGATTAATTAAGGTCAAATCCCAATGAAACGTGCACTCTATTTTCTCAAGGAAAGAACTTGGAAGAATCACAGGGTGAATTTTATATACCAAAACCCAATTTTTTAAATAATGTTTAATTAAACTTGAAGCTTAATTTCCTTCTTGTTTAAAGAGACAGAACAGTAATACAACATAATTTAAATGTGCCAGTGTATCAGCAGACGGGAAACATTTATCACTGCTGCGAACTGCTATCACGTACAATGGTGACGAGCCACCCCGAACATCCCAACAACCCAAGCACATCTAAATCATCCACTGTGCTGACTCTAGTTTATTAACATCTGACAGTAAAAATTGGTCTCTGGGAAACCATTGAATTCAGGTCCAGTGCTGTATTGTTATTTAAAAATGAGGGTTTGGAAGGAAAATGGTCCACAAACTCAGCCTGGTGGCTCAGTGCACTAGTCATTCCTGTTTTAATGTAATGCAAAAATGCCAGTCCCAGCAGGGGTTACAACTGGAGATCAGCTTGTGTGGAGTTTCAGAATCTCCCATAAAACGTGTTTGTCTTCCAGGGTGATAATGCCATTTTCTCCTAATTATCTCCTGGTAATTTTTCCTATCATATTATGAAGTCCTGTAGAAGAAATTACCCATCTCTGTGGGAACTTCTTATTTGTAAGCTCCCTGAGCTGAAGTCCTTTGCTCACTTCAGCCTTTCTCTTATACTGTTCAACAAGGTAAGCTGCACTTTTTTGACTACACCTGAAACAAGATTTTTAAATGAAAAGTGCCTTCCTTCGTTCCTGAATGCAGTTCCATGATCTTTCCCGTCCTGATTTTAACTTTCCCAGCATGGCTAGTGACAATGATGACTAAGTATCCTGGCAGGAAAATTTAGAGGGCAGAAAACTTCAAAGACAAATTAAACGACAGGTTTACAGGTCTTGTCTTTGTGATTTTTAGGATTCTATCATCAAACCATAAGACTTAGCCTTTTTAGCTGCCTGACAGCTTGCAAAACTATGTAAAGTGGACTGTAAACATTATTCTAAATTAAGATGCAATTAATTGTATTAACAATGCAGTAATGACCTCAGTAATAATATTTGTTTTCTGCTGCCTCAGATATTATTTTTAACTGATTTTGTGAAATTCTTAAGATGTTGGGCAAGTCCTCTAATATATATAGGCTGTCATTTCTGCTTATGGAGATGCAATGTGCCAGTCAGCACCTCACTGGATGTCACCCCTGACCTCAAGTCAGCGACACAGGGCCCTCCCACGGGCTCCAAGTTAAGTTCCCTGAGAAAAGTTAGCACACAGTATATGCATCCCATTTGTGTGTCTATTTGTGTGTCTTCTATGTACCTTTTAGATGCCAGTGACAGACTCTCCTTCGATACTATATTTGAGGAATCTAGCAGAATACATGTTATGACACAAAGTACAAAATCAATCAATATTTATTGAACAAAGAATGACCAATTCTGTGCACAGGGTTAGTGGATGATTATGTGAGAGAATGCATTTGAAGGTGTTTTAGAAACTATGCTTATAGAAACAATGCATTACTTCATTAATAAAATATAATATGCATGTTGAACTATAAAGGTCCTTGAGGGTAAGACTCAAAGCTTAGACGTTTTTCTTCGGCTTGGTGTACATTAGATTTGCTGTTGTTGTTGTTTTGGCTTGGCTTGGCTTATTGTTACCAATTTTCACTTCTGAACTGAGCCTGGAATCATACACATATTATGTCCTCAAAAAATTATTGTTGCTGTCATTTGATAATGATACACTGAACTCAATGTCATTTTGTCAATTCCCCATCTACTCTGGGTGTGCTACTGTCCTCAGTCCTAGTGCCCATGATTTTGTCCTGGGTTGTGTCGCCTTTGGTAACTACAGGAATCTGTGTCTATTGATTGTCCATCTCTCTCACTGGGTGATGCGATTCCTGAAGGTGGGGGCAGCCTCTGTTTTGATAACCCTGTGGCTCCAGCATCTGAGACAGTCCCTGTTACAATAGGACTTGCTCCATAAAAGAAGGGGACCGGAGATTAAGGGAGGGCACTGGAAGGGAAATAGGAATAAAATGATGTGCTTAAATTTAAATCGAGTTACTGAATGCAATAAAGCCAGGGTTCCGTTAAAGCAACAGACGACATCTAGCTCTGTTAAAACACCACCTCCTTTCAGCTTTCCAAACTGCACTTCTTCGTGTTTTTCTTTCTTTACATATGGGGAGCGGGCACTGACATACCAACGCAAAGTTGAAAGAAAAACTTTTTATCTTTCAGATTACAAATTTTACATTGTTGGTGATGTATTCTCATATGAAATAGTTCAAATGGAATTTTTTAAAGACTTCAGAAGTAGAAATATATGGAACTTCAGTAGGTAATTGATGTGAGTCACATGTGACTTTAAATTGGACCCTAAATTGTCCACAAAAAGTGGACATTAAAAAAATAAATGCCTGTGCCCTAAAAATGCAAAAACAAAAACAAAACCTAATGCTTACATCCTTTAAGCTGAAATCTTGGACTTTATACTGCAAAAGCAAATGAGAAATGTCAAATAAAGTTCAAGGGCAAGTTATGCAAATGGAAAATTAATGGCTTTATTTTTCTCTATGTTAGGCATCATTTCCTAAACATTTGAAGCTAAGTGTATATTTAAGCCACATTTAGATTTATCTTTGACATCCTGTTAAAGAAAAATAGGAATTAAAATGCAATTTGTGTATATTCTTGTACTTCATACTATTTCTATCTACTTAGCATTAATGTAGGGTGAGCTATTCTTTCAGAAAATGTCAAAAAGAACAGATTATTCAAAATGGTACTGTTGATTGTAAGGAGGCTCTTTTGCCTTATACTAATGTAATGAATTCTCTCACTAATAGGGCATACTGTTTCCCAGTTTTTCTAGATAATTTTAGTGACTCATGGTCAGAACCTGAAGGGTAAGGAGAAGGCTATCTCAATGTAAAATATTTGAATATATTTCTCTAGCAGCTAGCTATATCTCGAGGGCAACTTCAAGTCTAAGTCAAGTCACAAATGGAGTGAGACTGGCAACCTCACTTGGTCCTTTGGAAAAGTGTGCACATCACGAAGTCAGCATACATTTGGACGTAGTCGGCAGCCTTTGCTGGAAACAGG
Organism: Macrotus californicus; assembly: GCA_007922815.1. Taxonomy (NCBI): domain Eukaryota; kingdom Metazoa; phylum Chordata; class Mammalia; order Chiroptera; family Phyllostomidae; genus Macrotus; species Macrotus californicus. The sequence goes on along the minus strand of VMDR010005313.1, from coordinate 28,561 downwards.
CTCCGAACCAACCGGGCATGGAAACTCAATTTGCCTGGGGACAGACTGGCCTTTAAATAAAGAGGGTGCGTATTCCCTGGTAGAGCAGTGGAAAAATCTCCCAACATCTATCATTTTGTGCAGACTATCATTGTAACAGGCGGTCTGGGTTTTGTGTCATGAACCGCTCATAAAATGATTATACATATATAATCTGTAATCTATAGCTAAGATCTATAATGTTATATATATATATATATATATATATATATATAAAATTCTGTTTTAGAACAGAAGTATAATAAATGGGCCTTTAAGCTCACTTCAACACACACTTTTTTAGAGTACTGAATTCATTACATATGTTCTTTCTTAATTTCTCCCAGAAGATTATTTTTGCATTATCTTTCCAGCAACCCTGGTCATGCAGAATACCACCTGCTGATCACACAGCTCGATGACAGCCACCACACATTGCTAATGGTGGCACCTCGCTCTCATGAACAGATGACTCCAGTAGTCTCATCCAGCCCAGGGGCACAAAGGGCCTGCTCAGTGAGGGTATGATGAAGCTACTTAGAAGCCAGGAGACCCAAATTAGGAAAAAGTAAATGTGTAAGCAATTACCCATGGACACATACTACCTTAAAATAATTGGAACCACTGTGTACACCACTTCAAGCTGCCTGATTCTTGCTATCAACTTGCTTGCTCACTTCTGGGCTGGCGCTGAGCTACATAAAGGGGAGGGGGCAGGGCACCACGAGTGCAAGCCAGACTTCAGTGGGGACAGGCAAGCATTTTCAACTGTTTTAGATGCTGCAATTTATTCTGTCATTTAAAATGGCTTTGGACCCTCGCATGCAGAAATTTGGTTGGAGGAAAAAAACTTATTTTCCAGTTACCAAACATGATTTAAAAATACGTATATTTTTAAATGTTTCAAACTGTCTGAACAGGAAAAGTATACTGTCTCTATTGGATACTCTATAATATCTCTTATATGGGATATTTCATTATAATTTCTCAAAAATTGCTTTGAAAGAATTAAAATCTTGCTTGCTTCACGATCGGCCTCCTACTACTAAATTTTACTTTCTGCTTAGAATGGTCATCTATTAATATTGGTCTTGAAAAAGTAAAATTTAGATTTTAGGCCAAAATTTGTATTCAGTGTAAGTGAAAATATTAAACTAAAGCCTTGAACAGATTGAGTGAAAGGGAAAGAATAAAGAAGGAAGAAATACACACAGACACTAGTCTACAGACATGGTTAAAGTATGATTTGTACAATCACTGTATTATTAGGAAAAGGCAGGTTACAGGCAGCTTAAATGATACTGAGGCAGTGCCCCAATCTATACGTACATATACCTAACATAAATTAGACATAAGCAAGGCACTTAAAACACTCGTACTGCATTTTAAGTTATTCTAATTGCCTCTCCCACGCTGATTTCAATGCATCCAAATCATTTTTATCATATAAATGAAGTTTGAAAATGTCAGCCAAAATCCAAATTTCAGAATTTTATTAATGGCGCATAGTGAAGTGATGTGCTTATGATCTCGGTAAGCAGATCCGATCGCTCCGCCTCTCGTGTGTGAGTTGATGACGGATTTACCTGTGTCATGTCAACCTGCTGGTGGCCGCAGCTTGGGAGTCATTGTATTTGTTCCTTGTGGTGGGCACCGTGCAGGAGCATTTGCTTCCCCACCGAATGGACTTAGGGGACAAATGTGCTGTCGATGAAGCAGGTTGTATCAATGCCAAGCAATACCCAGCTGCAGAGCTCAAGGGCCCATTATCTCGCCCATGATAAAACAAACCAGCCTGTCACATGGCGTGATAATCACCTTCACGCACACACACAGATCAGCTGCCGGCTCTCCACCTCCAAAGTAAAGCTTACAATCACAGCGAACTGTATGTAAGACATTTGAGTGATGCCTAAAATAAGAGGCACTTCGTTCTTGCCAGGTTTTTATATCTCAAAATTTAAATGCCAGTACTCAAATACCAACCTCCTTATCAACATGTAGACTAGAGGAAATGAAATAATGACACATAAAGATTTTAAAAATGAACCTCTAGCTCTCTGCTGAGTGATGAGTGGTTTTCTTTGACATCGCATTGTTAAGGCAACTCAAATGAGAGCACTTCTCCCCTTCCATCCCAACCCTCGATTTTCCACGTGTCTCAAGACTTTCCAGACAGAAGTGGATCTAATTGAATGCTTTGACAGGGACTGTGCGCTGCTTTCTTTGAACACATCTTAGAATCAATTTCTTTGAAGCAACAGCATATTACCACTGTAGCAAGAGAAATAATTAGATTTGGCCATATCCTGGTACCAGACCTGCCTCTAACAGATGAGCAGCTCAATCCTTCGGTAGCTGTAAACAAATAAAATGCAAAACAATGCTATACTTCAGTAAGACAAGTAATATATTTAAATAAATCCGTGACTAGTTGAATATAATGAAGATTCTAATTGCATATTTTTGTTTTCTAAACTTTCCTCTCCCTCTCTCCCTCCCTTCCCCCTTTTTCCTCTCTCTTTCTCTCTCTCTCTCTCCTTTAAGTCTGTTGTATAATTCTTTAGAACCAGTGCCAGTAGATATTTTTGTTAAGTTTCAAAGCTGAACTTGCCTAGAAGAATGGAGAAGATTCTTTTTAAACTTTGATCTCATCATCAAGTTTCCACTCTAGAAAGGGTAGAGACTCAGCAGGCCAAATCTGGCCCTGATCCCTAAGAAAATACAGTAATTTGAATTCAGAGAGAATTGGGATTTTTGCATATATGAAGAGTGTGTTGACCTCATAGCTTCAATCAACAAGCTCTGAACCTATATGGCCCAAAGTAAGTCCTTCAATGATCTGTATATATTAAATCCAAGTCTCCATCTTCAAAGGCCCCTAGCAGTAGAGAGAACACCAAGATGAAAGGCTTGGTGAGAAGAGATAATTAAAACTTAATAGATGCTTGTTGTATAAGTAGGTGCAAAGAAAAATGATCACTTAGGTATTCACAAGGAATTTATAAAGAGTTCTATGCGTTATGAGTAATTAATTTTGGATAGTTAACACTAGGAAGATGACCCCTAAAATATGTGGGTCAAGGCTAAGTGCCCAACTCTCTCTTCTCTTATGTTTTATGGGGTGTTTTATGCTCAATGTAAAAAAAAAAAAAGACACTAGATCCAAGGAAACCAGAGAAAAGCTGACCTCTTCTGAAATTTTCTATTGAATTGATTCAGATTAAAGCAATGACATTTTGATTTCATGAGGTCTCTCCTAAAAGGCCTCCAAAGATTAAAGGGCATGATGTGTAGCTTGGGAAAAAAAAATAGGCTGATTAGGGCCTTTGACCAGATGGTTTCAGAAAATAAAAACATTTCTTGCCTTTGGTGGTGGCCACAGAGGCAGCTGTTGCAGTCCCACGCAGCCATAGCCTCTCGGGAAACGGCCGGTCCCCCCACAGAGTAAGACACAGACTTAGGGTGTCAGAGAGATGACGGGTAGTTTTACAAAGCTTTCAGAACTTCAATCTCCAGTAAGCCACTCTCTGTGCCTAGTGGCAGGTGCTTTTGTTTGTGAGTGTCAGATGACTCCAGTGTGCGTGAGTGAGCTTTTTCAAACACACTCTGTTTGAGGAAAAGTCTCGCTGTGTTCTCTTCTTTTGTCATCCCTGCGTCTGTACCGTACAGTAGCATTGCTTCCTTTTCTCCCAACCCAGTCTTCCCTTCTGGGCTCTGCCCTACCCCTCCGCTTCCCCAGCACGCTAAGCTTCTTAATGTGGCTGGAAAAATGGTCGCTCTGATAGCACGTTGTGAATATGCTGATGGAGTTATTCTCTTCTCCTCCATATGATGTTCACTGTATACAGTACACACTGCTGAGTATTGTCACCATACGACTGGTACCAGCAGGAAGTCAGCTATAAAACATGCATTTGTCACAGGGAGAGACACAGGGACAAATACTGAGAAAAACAAACATGAAACTCCAAATGGAAAGAGAATGTAGAGGAAGATTTACATGGACTGGTGGAGTTTGAGAATTCTCTATCTGGAATGCAAGCCCCTTGTCATGAAAAGGGAACCTGCAGAAATGACCTTCAGGCTTTTCCTTAACAATCTGAAGTTCCTAACAATGAAACACGCGGAGAGTGCTTGTCTTAGACAAGTTATAGTCAGAACATAAAAGCTGAAAACAAAATCCTCCAACTTAAAAATCTTACATTTTCCTTTGAATGTCTTAAATATTTCCTGATACAAGTTTGCTGTAGTAAGAAGTAAATTACAAAAGTATGAGGAGGTTAGCAGGTTGTAATCGGCGCTGGCAGCTGGGAAAAACGAAAAGTGACTTCTTACTAAAGAAAAAAAGAAAACAGCCAGCACAGTGAGTCACATCCTCAGTACTGGTCCTTCATCGTCCTCTTCCTTCCAGGGATGAGAGACCACAGGACTTCTTAGAGGAGTGGGGACTTTGAACGAGATAATAGAAGCCCGGAATGGTTTAACTTTTATAATGGACATACAAAAGTAGACAGTGCATTTTGCCAATCCTGTTTCATTTTTTCGCTCCACAGCATTTATTTATTATGTATTTGTCACTGAGGTACTTGAAAGCAAATCATTCATCTACAAATCCTTCAAATAGTGTCAATAAGAACAAATTACTTGGCTTGGCTTTGTAATCCCACCGTGCTATTATCAGACCTTCTACAAAACAAGTGCCGCATATCAGCTAACGCTCTGTCCTTATTGGAGTTTCTCTGATGGGCTCAAACATCTTTCATTATAGTGTAAGCCAGGATCCAAACACAAGCCACACAGTGCACTCCTTTCTCTCATGTCTTTGTGGTCTGTGATAATCCCCTTCCCTGTTTAATGTCATTTATTTGTGGAGGAGATTCGGGACTGGTTTTTTTTTTTTTTTTAGGGTATGAAATTCCAGACAGGTGGTGCTAAATATCTTCCATTGCCTCTCATCAGTTGCCCTACTGGAGGGATGCTCAGCTTGATCGGTGGGATAGATGTTATCCTGATCCATCCCTTATACAGATCCCTGTCGGTTTGCTTAAAAGTCTTAGTGTCCTTGGATGATCATTGGCTAGATCCACTCTTCCCACTCCTGGGGGTTACAAAGTAGTGACTTTTTAATTCTATCCCTCTGTATCAATTTATTAAAATGCCTGCGTATCAACTTGACTGTAAACTAGCAGCTCTGTACTTTTGTTCCTAAGATAACAGAGGCGACAGTTATTTGTGCCACTAGTGGAAGCTGAGGACTCTGTGAAGTGCCCTGGCCCACAGGCCTGAGAAGGGTGGAACGAGGCATCCTGCCAAGGAGAGGAAGGTGCACCAGGAGAGTTCCACAGTGATACCAAGGCGAGCTCCGTGCCGTTACCTTTTGGCTGGTGGGGGTGGAAGAAAATCGTGCCCCGGTCCTGAGTGGCCCCTGCAGATACTTGTTACAGAGTCCCACGGCGGGGTATTTTTCTTTACCTGATACTGTGTGAAGGTGCGCTCCAGGCTCCCTAACAGATTTCCTCTATTACATCCACTCAGAAGGCCACAGCTCCTGTTGAGCCAATTTCTCACTTTATATAAAAGTCCAGCAGGCAGAAGGCTGAAAAATCCATTCAAGATTTTACTTGGTGTCCTCTGTCTTCTCCAAATAGAGCCAATCCGGGAGAATAAAATGTGCGCTGAAATGAGCTTATCTCCCAGAAGGCCCAAGGGCAAATGGAAAGGTTCTGGCAAAGAATTAGTAAAGGCTCCGAGAATGAAATAAATGCTTGTTTCAAATGTAATTTGAAACCATTGTGGACTAACACCGACCTATTCTCTGAGAGAATAAAAACAAGTCCATCTTTCCAAAGCGCAAGACCCTTTCCACAATAGCTAGTAAATTGACTCCTGGCTCTGCTGGGCCACCGGACGAAAAAGCAGCAAAACATTGTTTTTACCTGAGTGATGAAGGCTCTTCTGTGACCACCTGTGCCCCCTATTAGAGTGACTAAGGGAAAGGATGCCATTTCTATGGCCCCTGCAGAAGCCCCTGGGAAGACTGAATTCCTCTCCCTCCTGGTCCCCCTTCCCCTTCTCCCTGCCCCCCACCTAGATACTAAAAGCCATGTATCAGACCCACAGGCTTCGAAGACAGGGAGAACCAGATGTAAACCTAGGTCCACCTGCCTGTCATGTGTCTGTACCCAGTCCCCTCTTCTGTAAGACTGAGGTTAAAACGTTTATTTCCCAGGACCGCGGCACCATCTGTAATTACCAATGTTGTGGCACACTGAGCATAGCACCTAGAACACACAGGATTCTCAGTAGAGGACCCACTAAATGGTCGTTACTTGGCTGACATTTAGAGAATGTCCACTTCCAGAACCAAGTTAAAACCTAGCAAATCAGGTCTTTAAACAAGATCTGCTGCCTTCGCCATGGGGGAGACAGCATCTTGCCTGCATGTTGCCTTCTCGTCCCTGGTTTGGAACTTGCCACGTGCTCATGCATCTCTCAGGAGGAATACAAGAGCCAGTTTAAAATCTCTAAAATATCTCTCTGTGACACAGCATGAACGCAGACCTAAGAGATTGTTCCCTGCTGTCTGGCATGCCAGGTGAGGTAAGATTCCTCCTACTCAGAGCCGCTGTGAGGCCTGAAGTGGCTCAGTTCTACCTCCAAGCTCAGTTCTGGACGAAGGCCAATGAGATTCCACCAGTTTGGGCTGCTCAGGGCAAGCCTTTACCAGTGTCTCACTTGACACAGCTGGACTTTTGCCTTCCCGTAAGGCCAAACTCATCGTCTCCACAGGCAGGGACAGTGCCTTCTCCTCTGCAGTCCTTTCTCAAGGACTGGCACTCTGCTCCTGAATTCTAGCCCATTGGTTTGAGTCCAGCTACATGCTGACAGATTTCCTTCAGGTCCTGGCATTCTGGGTACCACAGGGCCACAGAGGTTCCTCTGTCTCCCCATCCCTGAGGACAAATGGATGGTACCCAACCACTTCACTCCCCTGAGATGCCTGTTTGCTTGGACTGAGCCCTCTTGTCGCCCTACTTTGTGGAGATCACTCATGGTCTAAAGCTTCCTTCAGCATCTGCAGGTGGAGGTGGGTGCCCAGAACCTAGACTGCCCTTCTTGACTGACCATTTGGGCGCTTAGCCTCCCCCAACAGCTCCCAACAGCTCATTCCACGGCGGGCGAGGTGGGGGCGGGTTGAGACAAAACATCTGCATTTAGAACTGAGATTTGGAACGTGTTAGTCACTGCCTATTCCCAGGTAGGGGTCATGTCCTCACCAGCAGGTGAGGTGGAGACCTCAGGTGAGGGATCTCAGAACCCTGGATGGCTCCCACCCCAGTGGCAAGAAGCAAGACTAGAGCCTGTCTCTTCCCCAGAGCTGTTGGTTTGCTACAGGCACTTTTGTCTTGGCTCATAATCCCAAAACTCATTGATGAAAACCTTCTAGAATGTTATTGGTTAACAAACAAACAAACAAAAAAATACAGAATTTTTTTTAATGAAAAGAAAAATGGCCAATAAGCATATCACCCAGAGGTAATTGTCATTATTCCTTCAGAGTGTTTTTTTCAATTCCTAAGGTATAACATTTCAGATGTGTAAAACGATTAAATTCTAGAGATCTGCAGTGCAACATCATGCCCGTAGTTAACAGTACTGTATCGTACACTGAAAGATTTGTTAGGATGGCAGCTCTCCTTTTAGGTGTCCTAACCACAACTTTAAAAAATGAGAATCATTATACACATAGACACACATATATGCCCATACCTATGCATATGTATTCATTTTTAAATCTTGGAGTTGGTTTATAAATTTCTTCACTTAAAACAAGGATGAAAAGTTACAGGATCCGGACAATCCAATTTATTGCTATCCAGTTTATTTATCACATTGTTTCACATGTGATAAATGTTGACTAAAATGTATTGATAATCACTTGGAAACTTGACTGTGAATATGAAAGATTATTTGTCATCCATGTTTTATAGCAATTCTGACTATGTGGAGTCTTTCAAAGACCTTAGAGTTCACTAATTGGAAAATTCTACTTGAACCTCTCTTCCTACCACAATACAGGAGCCGAGCTATTTAATGCCTCCACGTTTCTGGGCCTTCCTTTTCAAAATTGGGATATTGATCTACACTGATCATAAAGTATGGTAGTGTATGTGTCATCAGTCTTTCTCAACTTTCTGCCACCATCAAACGCATGACCCATGCCATCTTCATGCATAACACATGCCATGAGCATGAACTGTAATACCTGTCTTGTCTCTGTAAGGTAAAAAAGGATGTTCGAATGCAAGTGAATGCAGATCAGTTCAGGATTCCTAAAGATATAAAATAAGTAACATTTGCTAAATTAAATTGGCCAGCGCTTCACCACGAAGAGGCTGGATTCTATGGTGTTAAAATGCATGATAAATTGGTAAGTGGCAAACCAAACAAGGTGTTATTATTTCAGTAATTATATTCAAGTGGAAGGTCTGTTTCTCACTTTGCAGAAATCTCACCCAGGTGGGTAAACATTTTGCAAGTTTGAATACCACCTGACAAGAAACAATTAAGAAATTCAGTATTTAATTTGTTACCTGATTTAAAATAAGATGAATTAAACTGTGTTCTATTAGCAAGATTCAAGTAAACAAGCTTTAGAGAAATAGAATCGAATTCCTTAGTTACTGATTTTAATTATAAAATAAGTTTCAAAGACAGCTCTTCATTTTTTCCACTTAGAATAATTCAGAAAGCAAATCTCTGAGCCACGTTGCCAGCTTTCAGATAACACCTTCATCTCAAATACGTGCTTATTATAAAAGCTAAATCGTATTCTTCTAGGCATAAATTCTGACTTTTATTGATTCATAAAACTGCATTACCAGTAGTCATTTAAGTAAGAATGAGCATTAAAATATGTAAATGAATAACTTCTATATGTGACATTTATAATATATGTAAAAATGAATTATAATTAATAGGAATTCCCTGTCAATTTCCCTGGCAAATTACATGACTATGATTAAAAGGCTACTCAGCGGTATAATTAAGTTTTTTAAACTACCTAAAATTATTTCAGCATTGCTGAGGTTACCGTTTTTTGATAGAAACTTTATCCCAACTATCAAGATAAAAAAAAATTCTCTTTTGTCTATCATCTTAAAACTTTCACTTCCTGTGGTTCAAGCTGAAAGAGAATGCATCTGTTTAACATCAAGCAGTTTTCAGAACTCTCCTTGAGAATTTTTCCATCTTCAGTGATTCATAACCAACACCTTTATGTGAGCGTATGATATGTCTTTTCAAGTCTACATTTTAAAGTTGTGCCTGGGACCCACTTAATCAGACTTACAGAGGCCCATGGCCTCCCCCTTCTGTCCTTTACCTGCCCACCCCCTTGCATCTGTCCCAGCATTTATCCACCCTGTCTGCTACTGCTGCTCAAACTGTGCTTTGCCTGCATGCCTTTGACCAAAAGAATAACCCTGGGTTTGCTCCATACCATGTGTTTGGAGAACTTAAAATAAGTGAAAGGAAACACCACTTCATGTGAGCTTTAAATGCATGTCCCACAACAGTGCCAAAAAAGTTGGGGGGGTGGTATTTAAAGATTTTCTTATACTATCATTTTATTATGGGGTGATTTCTAAATGATATTTGTAAGATAAAAAAAGATTGTCATGGAATTAGCATTTAATATCCAGGACAACAGGTTATATTTTTTTAGGTCAGAAGTAGAATTGGAAAGACAAGAACAAGCCCCTTGAGCCCAGGGACTAGATCTGTCCTATTTGCTGTTTTATCCCCTGTACCTAGTAAGGTTCCTGGCATGTAGTGGGCATGCAAAAAAAGGTTTATTAAAGAAACAAACAATGGTGGAGGGAGGAAAAGGAGAGCATGAGGAAGAGTAGGAGAACCAGAAAATATGCTCATCCAAAACCGGGAGGCAACCATTCTGGAAAACATCATGATGAGTACCTGTTATGGCCCTAACTATCTGATGGAGTCAGCAAAGGCTACCAAAAACAGCAAGAGGGTTGTTTTAAAGTAATTAATAATTCCTTCATCCCCATGTCCATCTATTGTGTTATTAACTATCTCCAGCTTACCTAGCAATTTACCTTCTCCTTGCCCACCCCCAGGGCAAAGCCCAGGGCGGAAACTCTTCAACCAAGAAGTGACTGACTTAGTGGGACCCAGTGACAAACTTCTACCACAAAAGGCTCAGGAACGTGTCCTGGAGGGGAAGACTAGGCGGAAAGCCACCGTAGTGCCCTGCCTAGCAGGCTTCCCCATTTCAAAACCAGAAATAAAAGTTATTCGGGAGTTAGACCCTCTCTTTTACCCTCATCCCCCCAAAAACAAAGCAAAAGCATTCACAATAAGAATATGTGGGCCGTCGGATATGAAATTCACTTAGAGGCAGAGCAGAACTCTGTTTGAGAGCATAGCCTGGACAGCCTGGTTTCACAATTCCATCCTGCCCCCTCCCGAGTCTGCAGTGCTGCACAAGGCAATGGGCCTCTCTGTTCCTCAGTTTCCTCAGCTGGGAAATGGATTAAGTATCTACCTGATAGGATTATTACAGGATCAGAAGAATTAAAACTCTAAAAAAATAAAGAAAAGATTTTAAAGTTCTTTGCACAGTCCTGGCACATAGCAAACACTATATCATTGCCAGTTAATGAGTAAACTTGCTAAAAGTCACTTTGTTCCTAAGTAGCAGACACAGGGTTTGCACCTAAGGTTTTCTGCGTTTGAAGCCCAACCCACTTCCATCATGTCACAGTGAATGTGATGCTTTCCTTATCATTAGCATAGAGGAATTAATCTAATTAGGGGAATTGATCATTTGGAAAAATTGGAGAGACAGTTCTGAAAGGCTGCATTAAAGATGTTTTACTAAATAGAAAAGGAAGTTTCGAGAGGCTAAGTTGGCAAGTACATGTCAAAGCCGTGAAAGAGAACCCCTGAGAGCCCGAGGCACCCGTGTCGGACATGGGGAAAACCAGCTTGAAGGGGGCCTCTTTCTCAGAGAATGAGGGCCAGGAGAGCTGAGAGGAAGGGTTTTGCTCCCCTGCTTCCCCCCTTGCAGTGGATCCTTTTCTTCTGCACTCTCACCAGCAGGGGCAGGGGGACCGTGAACATCTGTTTGAAGGTGATGCTGAAAACAGTAACCAGGGAGAGTCAGAGAGGGTGACATCCCCAAGCCCTGGGTTCCAGAGGATGGGGACTAAGGGCCATCCGTAGCTAAGACAACAGGAAGTCAAGGACAGTGACTGGAGGGAGAGGCCTTTCACAGGATTCTGAAGAGACCGAGCTATTCCAAGTAAGGGTGCGGGAAAGCAGAGAGAACAAAGCGGTTCTGACCAGATCTGTGAACAGGGTTGACGGAAGATGAGTCTGGAAGGGCAATCACAGAGAGTGGAAACGATGCAGTGAGTCACGTTAAAGCAGCTGAAGGAGAAAATGAAGCCAATGGAAATAGGATAATGAAGTGAGGAGGGCTAGGTGGGGGCTGTGCATCATGCACACAGGAAGGGAAGGAAACCCAGCGTCCTGCCCAGGTTCTCGGCTCCGGTTACTGGCGGAACCAGGGTGCGGCAGGGCCCGATCATAAGTGAGGGGCCGACTGACAGATTCTCTTAAAGAGGGAAAGGGAGTTTACTGACTGCTTCCCTTTTTCAAAAGAGGAGAAAGAATTATGAAGCCACGGGGAAGGTCCAGATGGGAACTAAGCAGCACGAAGGCACTTCACTCTCTGAAACAGAGGGAAGCGTGAAATAAAGGCGCAGAAGCAGAGGAGGCGAGCGTGGGCTGTGGTCCCTTTTGCTGTTTAAAGGGTATGAGAAGACCTTTGAGAAGTGACACAGTGAATGAGGGGTTACAAAATGTAATATTTGGGAGTAGGAAGACTTTAAACACTGAAAAGTACTTTGTCAAGTAAAAAAAAAAATGGATAGTTCTCTTATTTGTAAAAGATGTAGTATGAATATTTGTATTTTTTAACTTGAACTATTCCACTTTTTTGTTGAAAAAGCAAAAGGTACACAAAATGAAGCCTGATTTTCTTTTTTAAAAAGTCCTTGGATGACTACCATCGTAGGGACTGGGGAATTCAGCTAGAAATTTATAGCACTTATATAGGGTTTTTCGCCCTACATTTCTTGTGTTTGTATTGGAGTAATGAAGAAATATGGAAGCCGTCTGGTGGCCAAATAATATCTGTAAATTCCCATGGATAAAGCCTCCCTTTTATATTTCAAAGTTATTAAGTTCAAGTCCTGTTATGGTTCCACTTTTATTAGTTTTTTCCCCCATCGATGCAATTATTGATTGATTAATTCTTATTGGCTTTCTAAAGTAGAAAAAAAATTATGACCAAAGTTAAACCCTTCATAGAGAGGAAAAAGACAGTACATATAAGGTGAAAGTCTGGGAGAGGCAACAAAGTGTCCTCAACCCTGCAGCTCTCTCGTGCACAGAGGACTGGGACAAGGAGAACATTGGGTCAGCCTGGACCAGGAGGGACCAGAACTGCCTGCGTGGGAACCAGCATGGTTTGCTAGGCTTCTGCTGAATAATGCTGCTTAGCATCCGCACAGCCCCTGAAGAGCACGCAGTGTACAGGGCACTGTCACCCCTTCCTCCTCTCACTCAGCCCCACAACTGGGAGGCACACAGGGCCCATGGTTCTTTCAGAGAAAACTGAGCCTCAGAGAAGTCAAATGACTCATCCAATATCACACAGTTAGATTCCACAGACCCAGCATCCACACTGAGGCCATTTATTGTCTTTCCCTCTTTCTACTTCTGACCCAGTCCAAATGATCAGTTGAATGATTATATTTATGAATAGGACTTCATGGTGGGGCAGGGGGATACCAAGTCCACTAGTTACACCTGTGATCCAGAATGGATTTAGACAGCCAGGCAGATTTCACACTTCTCTTGGAAGTTGCCTGGACCACATACACAAACTAGAAAGCATCATTCTTGGACATCCCAGGTCTGTCTTACCAGCATCACTTTGAGCCAACTTCATTGGTTTAAAGGACCAAGTCTTGCAATTAAAAATAAGGGAGAAGGGGGTGTCAGTTTCCCAATGTCAAAAGCAATAGTTTTCACCCCCCGGACCCACATGGTGTCTGTGTATGTTGGTAAAGTCACCTCTCAGAGAGACACATGGTGATCTCTGGGGATTCACGTGCCTCCCCGAGTGCAGGTGACCTACCTCCGAGATACCCTCTTCTAGGTCCCGTGTCACCAGGGAATCAACCAGTAGTCTGACAGGAGAGCCCAGGTCAGGGCTGAAACAAAACTACACCTATAAAATAAATTTCATACCCAGACATTTTAATTTAAAATGTGTAAGTTGCACCATGTGAAATTGCTATTTGAAGGAGGTAAAAAAAAATAAAAGAATCACGTATGGACCATAATCCCCTTTGGAATGCCTATTAAATGATAAAGTTGGACCAAATGAGCTTACTCATATTAAAATTTCTGGTCTTAAAAATCACAGCTCTTCTCCATGTATCTAATTTCTAATTTTCAAATCAAAAATATCTACTAGCTACGTAACAATAGCTGGAATACAAATGAAAACGTTTACATTAAATGAGGTATGGTAATTACTATTATACAAGGGAAAATCTGGTTTGGGCTCTCATTTTGGAAAGTCTTAAAACTATGTCTATTCTTTCTTCCAAAATTATTTTTTCTCTACTAAATTACATATACTCAAGAAAAAGCTCCTGAACTAAGTCTTAAATGGTATTTCAAGAGAAGTGGGAAAACGAGATAAAAACTGATGGAAACTGAGCATGTCTCACCATCCTCTTGTATGAGAGGTGGCCCATGGCCCCAGCACCCTGGAAGGCATCGTGCCAAGGTCACTGCCATGCCTCCCGGCCTCACTCGGCCCCTGCCACCTTCGAAGGCCCCTCCCCTTTCCTCTGCCTGTCCACCTCTCACTCATCAAGTCCCGAACCTTTACACGAAGCATTCTTTTGTTGTTAGAGCCTCTGTGCTGCCCTATCTCCCTCACAGCCTGCACGTGCACTCTGATACAATTTCTTCGTTCAGTGAACTAACTGATGTGTTTTATTACTTCTGATACTCTATGCACATTTTGATTACCCTGTTTTCTTTGGGAGACCTCACAGGGTGTTATCCTCAGCAGAGGGACTTGAGGACCTAGCTAATGAATAACTATAATTAAAATGTAACAGGTACAATCTCTGTCCTTTGAAAATTTACATAATACAAGTCAACATGAATATTCAAATCTATTGACACCAAAACATAGAGGTGTTAAAGACAAAGGTCATAGATAGATTACATGAATATTATATAAGATTTTATATATAATTATGTGCAAGCGTTAAAACAAGTTTTTCATCAAAATAGATAGGAAAGACATGTTCAATCACTTTCACTTAGGTAGAAATTGGACCTTGGTAGGTTTTTGGAAGAATGGATAGGAAAAATAAGAATTTATCATCAGACGTAAAAACGGAGACAATAAAAATAGTCCAAAGTGACCCTGAATAAAGGGGTGTGAGGAAACTTACAGGATGCTCTCACAAGGATAGATGAAGAAGACAACAGTGAGAAAAGGCGGCAAGTTCTTGACTAGCTGGCTTTATGGGGAAGGGAAAGGTTTAGTATTATTACCGGAGTGGTAACTACCCTAGACAGAGGCCCTGTGGCTTCAGAAGATGAGATGTGACGAGGTGACCCATGAGAGGGGTCCACTACGCACTGAACTGCTGGTGACATGCCCAGTGTAAGAGGGCCCACAGCCTGGAGTCCACCTTGAGGAGTGTAACGGGGGGAGAAGACGGCTGTCTGGAGGAGCAGATCACAGCCACAGAAGACCTTGAACCCAATGGGAGAGATAAGGAGAGCCCCTGGGGCGTCCACACCAGCAAGGAGCCAAGCTGGGGTCCGGAATAAACATCAGTGAGAGCAGAAGAGAAAACAATGAGAAATGAACACCAGAGTAATAGGAAAAGGAGTTCACAGGGAAAGCAGGGCTGGACGATTTCAGAGGAGCGAATGCCAGAGAAGCAATGAAGCAGAATGAAATCGACTGGGCCAAAGTGACAAAAAGATGAGGATCAACAAGAACTAATGGCTACTGTGATTTTTTTCCAGAGAAAGGGGTGGGTGAAAATCTTTCCCAAAATAAACCTTGTCTCCAATAGGGAAAAAAAAAAATCATGCTCTTCGTGTATATACTTTTGGGAAGGAATGTGCAATATTGAAAATGAAGATAACTTTATTTTACAGAATTTTACAGACTCCCTCCTTTTACAAAGAAGGATTAGACACAGCTCATTCCGTTTGGGCAGACTCTCCCCGAGAATAAGTTGGGCACTTCTGGAGCGACATCAATCTTGTTCGGTCCCTGGAGCACCATTACGTACAGGCAGCCGTAATTTACTAAATTGCGTACTCGAAGGCTGAAAGAGTTAATGTGCCTCCAAAAGTGCCTAACATTTACCCAGGGAGTAATTTACACACTGGGAGCATCTGGCTGAATATGGATCCCATTGTTTACTGTGCTGTGGGTCTCACAGAAAGGAGGTCACATGCTTCCTCTTATTGAAAAGTTCTGGGGAACGATTTCTTTCATTGAAAAAAAAATATGCGCCCACTGCCACATCTTCTTCGGTAATCTGTTTTCACACCGCTCCAAGAACGGTCGCAAGACAGGAACTTAGGTTCTCTGATTTGCCAAAGCAAACTACTCTGTTTTAATTTTACCTTTGTAACCTGCCTGAAGGTTGAGGATGTTTAGGGTTGAGGCCATGTCGGGGAAACAGCACAGGCTTTATTTGAGCGCCGGAAGGGGTCATTCTGTCAATTTGTACCAATGTTTGTCACTCACTTCTCAGCATGCCAGCACACTTTGATACAATGCTGTTTAATAGAGAATAGATGGGTAGGAAAACACTCACACGTGAACCGACGATAATTATTCTCAGCCAGGGTGTATTAGTACCTACGTTCAGGAAGACTCAAGTGTCAACAGAAGCAGTGAAACGGGTATGAAAGTTTTGAAAATTCCTGCTGCATGTTCTAGGACCAGCAGCATGGACAGTATGTTATAGGAAGAGAGGGGCTCTCACGTGAAAGGAACTTGTGACCTGAGGGAAGAGGGCACCGCAAACTGAACCAGTCCATATAGAATTTGAGGTTTATAGCATACACTTGGGTGAACACTTTTAACTGACAAGGTAATTGTATACTTGGCCAGGATGACTAAAATTCAAGCTTTAATATATAATTGCTTATATATCTCAAGTGGTTATATTTACATTCAACATCTATGAGGGGGACCCACAAAAAAATCAGAATTATCATCTTGCGGGCAGGCCCCTTGTAGTACAGACCTACCCCGCTAGGTGAGTGTTCTTGGAACCCATCTGTATCAGTGTACCAGCTGGCGTTGTGAGAGGCTGCATTTGGCTTCAGTGAATTTTTTCTAAAGACTCAACATGTTTGCCCATTTCATGTTGGGTAGTTGCCTAGCGTACCTGCCCACACCGTCCTGGGTGTTCAGCTGTTTCTGACCAAAACCAGCCTGACCTCCATGCCCCACCCTCCCTTTTCACCCTTTCCACTGGATCTTGCTCTGAGCTACTTTTTCTTGTTTCCCTGGATGAAAAAAAGCTCTCAAAGGGAAGCATTTTGCCAATGTGGAGGAGGTGAAATAAAAAATGGCAGAAATACTAAAAGGCATAAAAATCAACAAGTTCAAATTTTATTTTCAGCAGTGGGAAAAATGTCTCAATGGGTGCATTGCATCACACGAAGAAGACTTTGAAGGTGACTGAAGTTTAAACATGTAAGAACCAATACACAATTTTTTATAAATAAATTCTGGTTTTTTGGGGCCCCCCCTCATATCTCAGCAACAGAAACTTGTGATCATTTTTATTAACATTTTATCTCTTTGCTTAGAACCTCTGGAGTTGCTAAAATTTTGGCTTTGTATGTAGGTCAAAGTTTATTTTACTTGTTTAACATACTTATTATTTATGAATTTCAGCAGAGGTTGTAATATTAGAGGGTTCAATTTTTAAACCATTTCCTGTTATTTTTAACTGCATCTCATATATAATATTTCATTCCCATTTACTAGTCTATTTTGACCAGGATTGATTTTTTCAGCTAACATAATGTCTATCCTTTATAACGACTTGAAGAAAATGTGCTACACCATAATAGAGAACCCAGATATATTCAGTTTCAATGTGATGGACTCTTCTCAAAATCCCAAATCTGTTTGCTCTGCATCTGCTCAGTCAAAAACCAATGAAGTGTTATTAAAACATGAGACAGACGCCCTCTTGACCCCTACTTCTTGAAAAGAGATGCAAGTTTTTCACTCTGATTACCCTAGTGTTTATGAGTATAAATTCTTACGGAAGTCTATCCACAAGGTACCCAGCCATGTCATATGAAAAATAGAGACATGTATTGAAGAAGATACAAGATAGAAGAAACATTGTACATAGGACAGTGACACCTCAGTCCCCTTCAAAGTAGGCACCTTGGGACCTCACACAGTTCTCCCAATCGCCATCAGCTGTCCCGTTGTATTTTCTGGAATCTCATTGATGGTCTGAAATCTCTTCCCTTTCAAAGGTGACTTTAGTTTTGGGAAAAGCTAGAATTCACAGGACACCAAATCTGGGCTGTAGCAGGAATAAGGACTGAGTCACCTGGGTGATTTGATATTTCACCAAAAGTCTCTGCAAGAGACATGAGTGGGTACATTGTCATGATGAAGCTGCCAGGCACCAGTTGCCCATAGCTGTGGCCTTCTGAATTATCCAAATAGTTTCCATGGAGGAATGTTCAAGCATAACACAAAATTTGATGCAGATTTGTTGCTTTACTTGCTCGGTCATTGTGAATGTGGTGACCACACAGTGCACACGCTCACTCAACGGCATCTGAAGTTGTCATTGTTCATGCATGTGAATTTCAATCCCCTCTCCTTGGCTGCCAGGTTACATCGACGTCATGCAAACTGTTCTTACTATATTAACAGTGGCTGGACTTTTTCCGGACAGACCTCATATTTTAAGTGTGATTCTGTTGTTTAGGTGATGGAATAATGCTCACCGTTGCTACAGTCGGTCTTCCTACCCCTCTTGTCTCTCTGTCCCTTTTGTCTCTGCTTCTCCTAAAGCTTCCTGGAGTTTCTTTAACCCTCCTCCAGATCTTTGCATCTTCCTGTGATGTTGGAGCACTCACACAGCACCCGTCCATTTCCTGCAGCCCGTGGGCCGCCGATCTCTCCTTTGACTCACTCTGTTGCTCCCATGTTGTACTTAACACAAGTACAAGTAAACAAATGTGTGCAGCAAAATTATCGGAGCATATATCACCTCTGCATGTTCCTTTAACCACAAAATTCATCTTGTAGGAAACGTATGCCTTTCATAGTTATATAACGTAAAAATGGGCAGACACGGTATTATCTTCTGTTTTATGAATGCTTAGAAATTTGCATGAAGAAATAAAAAGTGTCTTCTTTCTTTTCTAAAATTCTTGAGAGTTGCTCTAGCTTGCTTTGAATCATGCATTCAGTGTTATTTACTCACATGTGTGTATGTGTATTTTGTTTCATTATATATTTGCAGAAAAAAAAACCTTTTGCAAAGGATTATAAACCATATATTATTTTCCCATTAACCTAAAGCCCAAAGGGGCAGAGGAGCATGTTCTAAAGCAAAGTAATCTCTAGTAAGTTAGGGAGTAATAATATTTGGGCTTACTGTGACGTTACCACACTAAAGGCAAGAATTTTAAAAGGGATGCCAAAATCTTGGGCTCTTTACAGCTCACTTTCTGACTTAGACTAAATGTGGGCACTGCTGTGTGAAAGTAAGAATAACTTACTAGGGCAACAATTAGGGAGACACCTTGTAAACAGAATAACAGAGAAATAGAATTATGCGGGGGAGGAAAATAGATCGCTGCACGTTTTGTGCACTGGTCAACGGTGACTGTCACTAACAGGAGACATCAGGTACACTCTTATAGAGAAAAGGCGAACGTTCTTTCAGCCTTACGTGTCCTGGTTCTTCACCTGCATTGTAGCTTATCTCTGTCACAAGCAGAGCAAAATCTTAATACATAAATTATGTACTTTACTGTTTTAAAGTTTTCATCAGAGAAAAAGAATTTTTATAATTACATAATTTTTTGAAAAATAAAAAAAATCAAACACATGTTAAAATCTGTGTTCCCCGAACATCACATTGACCCTGGAAAACATCCCAAGCCTTTGTTGGAGCAAATCAGCTAAGGTTCCCATACAGGAAAAACAATGAACTAATATAGGAATCTCTGGACACATCCTTTTTATCTGCGAGAAGCTGAGCCTGCTTTACTGATATCAGGTCATTAATCATCAGTAGGTAAAATCATCCTCATCCCTGAAATAGGCAGAGGTTATTCTCCTGGTTTTACGAATGAGGGGAATGGATCACAGCTTAAACGGCTCCCCAAAAACCACATCCACAGAGCTGCAGAGGACCAGCTGAAGTCCTAAATGGATGCACCACCCACCCTTCCTTAATTTCTGCGTGAACTGAACAACGAGAGTAAACCTCACTGTGGGTCATAGGTGTGTCCCAGAAAAATGCTGGCAAACTAAAGTTGTGTCAGGAAATTGTATTTTAAATAAACAATGAGCAACGAAAAGAAGCCAGGGGTTGGTTTTTTCATAACACAAAGAGCCCTTTCATAGTGTGAATAGTACTTCACTATTTATCTACTTCACAACTTTTGCATATGATATAATGGTTGATTTCAAAGCAAGTGCAGCCTGTAATTCAATGCTTTTCCCATTGCTCTCCTAGTTAAGGTCTCCTTTTGTCTTTCTTCACCTACATCTAATTACCTGCTTTCCTGTTTTATGCCTCAGTCTCGGACCGAACCAGGAATTCTGGCTCTGTCTGAACACTTGACAAGACCCAGCCACCAAGGTCAAAATGCACCGATCAGTTAGGCTACAAATTCACATTATTCTGTTAGGACTCTGATTGGCCAAGTGACCCTTGGTTGCAATTTTTGTTGACAACCTAAAGCCTTTTCCAAAGTGGTCCTTTCACTTACCTTGTCCGCCTCTCTGTCCACTTCCAATTGCACTGACGAGATGAAATCAGCCGATTTCCCTCATCTTGTGCCTTCTGCCCTTGAGGAAGGTTCATTTCGGCTCACTTCTCCCTCCTTTTTCTCAAGAACAAAGTGTCTGCAATGCTGTCAGAGGCCAGCTCTTCCTCTTGTGCCCTGGACCCCACTCTACCCTGCAGACCCCAACGTTTTGCTTCATCTGTGCCCCGTTTCTCCAGCTGGGCTGATCTCTTCCAGGCGTTCCAGCTCTGTTCTGTTACTGCCAACATGGTCAGGAGCTCATTTGTTTTTAACCTGAACCCCAAGCTCAACTGGTTTGGGAAGGTAACGTTCTCATCTCCAAGTCTAGGGAGAGTTTCCTTGCTCTTGGTCTCCATGCTCCCTCTTCAATAGTTTCTAAACTTTCATTGCTGCAGCACGGCCGTTTGCTCTCCATCTTGCTCCAAGTACATCTCCTTCACAAGCCCACCCTCATTTCTCCTGTTACCTACGGTCTCCCTCTGTATGTTTTCTGGGGAATAATACATAAAGCTCCAAAACCTCCACAGGATGGATTAATAGGGAAGATAGGAAGTTATATGCACCATTAAATGATGACATAGCTCTACATCTACAGACACAGAAAGGTGTTTGTTACAAGTGAAAAAATTGAATAAGTGCTATAAAGAAATTTGCCAAGATATGAACAGCAGTTATGGTGTAATAATTGAAGGACAAGTATGTCTTATTTTCTCCCAAAGCTTTTCCAATGCCCATGACCCCAAAATCCGTATCTTTTGATTATAACAAATCTTCCTTGAAATCCCAACAGCAATTTCAAGACAAACTCATCCCAAAACAAAACTCACCAACTTCTGGACTAAACTCATTTCCCTTCTAGTGTTTACTGTTTTGCCCTTGACTTCAGTGATCTCTCTGGCCATGCTACCATCTGTTCTCTTACCAAGGTGACAGCATTGGTAAGTGGCAAAGATGGGATTTCAGTCTGAGCTGTGTGACTCCCAACATCCTGCTCTTCCCTCTCTCCCAGGCCCCCAGCAATCAGGAACTGTGAACAAAGGTTCCCTTGCGATTGTGTGAAGGAATTCGATCAACAGCAAACCAGAGGAGCCCAAGAGAAGGATGAAAGCCTGCTGCCCCTCTTCATCCTGCACTGCACCTGACTGTAGCGCTAAACAATCTTTTTCTCAGTTTGATACAAATTCAAAGGAATTGTGCTTCCTGGTGTCTGTGGTTGACAATCCTTTTACACAGCCTTGACCATGATTCACTTGATCCACTTGACCACAGGTTACAATTGAAGCCTGAATAGCTTGAAACCCCCTCCTAAATATGCACCCAGCACTGTCCTTCAGCTTGCCATTTAGAATGCAGAACTCAATGGAGTCACCTTTCGGTGTGGGTATTTTTCTAAATTTCTGTCAAACAACAGCATGCAGAAAATATCATAGCTGAAGTACACATTTTTAGTTTTCTTTGGCTTAACAGTGCTGATAAAAAAAATCTTTTTTCTCTGGATGAGTGACAGCATTCTAGCAAATGAAATAAGGGCAGACAGAGGAGCTCACCAGATAAGGTACTGGTAAATGTGAGGAACACAGAAAGCTGCCATTGGGGAGGATGCCGAGGAAGACAGAGGCAAGTGAGAAGTGGAAACATGGGTAGGTTAGGAATTAAGGGGGGTGAGGATCAACAAGGAAATGGGTTTTGTTTCTAAATAAAATGAAAAGAAATTAAAACTCCCAGCCCAATTTCCAAAAGACAGAGGATCTCTCTTGCTTCTTGTCCTCATGGCCGGGGTATCTCTGCAGCCCCTGTCTCATGTCATTGAGCTCCTCCCTCACAAACATATCTTTTTTAGTTCTTGAACTTCCTAATGTGCTCCAGTTCCTTTCACTTTGTTTGATTTTTCCCGGCATCCTGTTTCCTGCTGCGTTGTCATTACCGTAGCCTAGTTCTTCCACGTAACATAGCATGTCGTCATGAACCTTTCATTTGCGATCACCGTTCTCTCCTCGCAGCCCCTTACCTCTCCCGTTTGCTAATTCTCCACTGAGCTCTGGTGATTCATCCACTTGGGCTTTCTTTTTTTAACATAGCAGCTTTATGACTTGTTTAAATTAACTTTACTGGGGTAGCCTTAGTTGATAAGATGATATAAGTTTCAAGTGCACATTGCTATGATACATGACCTGGATATTGCACTGTGTGTCCACCACCCAAAGTCAAGTCATCTTCTGTCACCATGTATTTGACCCCATTTACCCTTTGCTACTCTCTACCCACCTTCCCTGTGGTAACCACCACACTGTTGTCTGTGTCTGTGAGCTTCAGTTTTATATCCCACAGACGAGTGAAATCAGATGGTTCTTCGATTTTTCTGATTGACTTATTTTGCTTAGCATGAGGTTCTCAAGGTCTATGCATATTGTCACAAATGACAGTATTTTACCTTTTCTTATGGCTGAGCAGTATTCCACTTTGTATGCACCACATCTTCTTTATCTGGTCACCCATCAAAGGACGCTTCTGGTTAGCCACCATGGATAATGCTGCCATGAACTTCAGGGTGTCCATACCTTTGTGAGTAAAGGCTTGCATTCAGCGACAGTTCTTTCCATGCCCTCGGCTTTGCCTAATGCAGCCTGCAGAAACCAGGCCCCGGAAGCCAAAGCCAGGCCCAGCCCTGGGGTCTCTCTTGGCACCATTTCTCTTGTGGGAGATGCTGATGCTGGGAAGCTGAGGATGAGGATGATATGACAATAATGCTGTTGTCTGATATTAGCTGAATGCAGACTGTGGACCAGGCACTGTTCTTGATACTGCGCATGACATTACCCACTAATCTCACCATCTCCTTCTGAAGGGGTATCGTAATTACTCCCAGTTTAAAAAGGAAGGAACTGAAGTACAGCTACGTTGAGTAACTTGCCCAAGGTCACACAACTCTGCTCTTATTGCCATGGGAACAACTGTTTATCAGATACCCAAAAGTTCGTCTGATCTTTGCAACAGTGCTCTCTCTAGAGAATGTTGGAGTAAGTTCATCACTCCAAGTCCAAGGTGAACGGAGGTACTGGAGACACCTCCCCTGCCTAGAACTGTCAGTATCCTGGGGCTGTAATGCATCTGTCTGCTAACTTGAGGTGCTTCCTGCCTCACAGATCCCCCATTAGTGATCAGGACACCTTTCCCTTACTCTCGTTTTTGAGATTCTAAATGCTGTTGCACAAGGTCCTAACCCTTCAGACCCCAGATGCCATTCATTCATCTGCTTATTAATTTACTGACCATTTCCTGGGAGCCGGTGCTGTTCGGTCTAGTCCCGGCGCTAACCTGGATAGAATACATCCCTGCGTGAGGAGGTCAAAGCCTCGGGGCACGGGGTGGGCACGGAGCCAAGTACAGTTTTTAAAGAAAGGCAACTGCCCTCAAACCCTTAGGGAGCAAGTCTGTGTCCTGAGGGACAATGAGAGGTGAAAGAAGGGTGCAGATGGTGCTTTCTTGGGGACTGTTTGGAGGACAGCTGGCTGCCACTGTTGGCAAAAGAGCATGTCTCAACAAGGGATGAGGTGTGGGAGAGTATGAGGATCCAGTACCTCTTAGCAAGTGTGGACTGGGTGAACACCAGTCTGCAAGACGCTGAAAAACCGTTAGGAGGTGTCTTTAACAAATCCATAAAGGTACTTAAACTAACAGTTTTTAAGAGGCTGATTCCAGTATCCAAACAACATCCTTTGATCTTGGAATCACAACCTCTCGGTTTGACCAGGTCACTTTCTTTTCATTTTTCCTAAGTTTTACAGGATCGTGGACGTTGCAAGATTAATGTTAGGTCAAACTGGCTGTCTGTGCACACAATGAGAGGGCTACCATGTCCTGAATCAGTTTATGTTCATTGTTCTGACCACTCGCAGTTACTTATGCACTTGCATGTAGCTGTTGGTAGTGACCTGCCGAAATGCTCCGTATAAATACACCTGTCCCATCAAGGCCTTGTGTGTGAACCTTGCATCCGAAAGAACAACAAATAAGTGACTGGAACAATTGAGGAACAGGTCAGACTTAATTAGATATATTGTGATGCATGGATAAATAATTTAGCAAGCAACGTATGGTCATCAGTTTCAGATGTAGTAAACACGCTTGCTGAAACTAGATGAACTGAGTCATATGTGGGAGTAGTCTGTTTTATTTTACGTATAAAAATGATCCGTTACCAAATCGTCCATATTGTCAGAGTCTAATCAGGGCTAACCTCTGCTTATGACACATGCAAATATCTTATTTAGTGATATAAGTGATAGACAGCTGCAAAAGGGCAGGCTCGTTTAAGCTTCTACATATTTTCTCTATAAAAGTACGCATTCCATTAAAGACCCTTTCAAAGTACGCTATTTAAGCTTCATTAGCTTAATCATACATTATAATTAGCAAGGGAATTTAGGTATTCTTGGATTTACAGCCAAAGGAAAGCTAAGACAAGTATCACTAGAAAGGTCTTTTCTTCTGAAGTAAGCCAATTCAGAATGACTGTGAATAGACTACACACATACGACCGAATATACAATTCTAGAATTTGCTCCTTACTCTGAGTTCCCCGGGGGGGCTGAAGTTATCTTTTGTAATTCCTTGAGAATCAATCCAGTGTCCTCTATCAGATCTAATTGAATGAATACCACATTCCAGCCAACAGATTCAAGAAACCAGAGCTATATGACTTTGAACCTGAAAAAATTACTGTCCTCAAGTCCAGGTACTTGATACTACAGGAGTCATGTAGAGTCAGCCTAAAGCACCGGGGAGAACTATACATAAAGTTCCCCTTAACTGACTTTTCCCTTTGGATTACTGTTGTATAGTCGTTAGCAGCATGCAAGGAGCCTTTATTAACAGACTGCTACTGCTTGCCAAAGCCCATCCACACCTACTCCCCGAAGTTTACTACTAAAGAAACCTGAACATTAAAAACAATAATAATAATCATCATTAATATTGAATTGTGGCACTCCTTGCCTCCTTGCCTTAGAAAGACAACCAGATAATTTGAAAGGAAGAAAATGAAAAATGCAAAATCCCTGCGTCATTGAAGAGCATCATTGATTAGAAGCAAGTTCACCGAATAGTCACTAAGGGATACAAGCAGCAATAGAACAGTAGAAAGTGAATAGTTCTGTGCAGTAAAAGTGGGTAGGGATAAAATAAACCAGAAGGATATTTCATGAGTTGTTCACAATAATTTGTTATCTCTGTGGTGGAATTATAAAGGTAGGGGGACATTTTCTATACTTCTTGAAAATGCAGCATTAACCACGAATTACTTTCCTAATTAGGAAATAATTTTAAGGCAAAAGTACATGCAAATTAAATGTACTATTCTACAACTTCTTTTGCATAAGAAGAAAAAGTCCTCTGCTAATTTCTTCTTAATAATTAATTAGAAGATACTTTCTGTCCTATTTTTCAGTTTCTCCAGCACATAGGAGCAAACCCGATGAAGCCAGTCTGCACCCTCAGCTTCAGTATTGATTCTTACTGGCTCATCTTTTCCATTTCAGTGATCATGGTGGGCAGAGCAGTGGAAATAAGTTATGTAAAAGGTTTCCGCCTAGTTGTTGTTTTAATTAATCTGGGTCCCTGAATGACACACAGGCTTAATCGGGTGGTATGGAACCTGTCGCTGTTAAGTAATTGGTTTGAACCCGAACGCAGGTTGTGATCAAAAGTTGTCACTGTCCAATGACTACTCATTGGCCCATGCGAAATGGGTTGGTGGGCTCAGTCTAATTCCTTACGGACGAGTGTCAGTCTCATGAAAAGCATTACATAAAGTAGCACTAATTGGTTGACATTCTCAGCATGAAAGAGTGAATAAATAGATTGAAATCTAAAATGGCCTTCCTAGGTAGGCCCTGGGGGTGAAAATGGGCCACACAGCCTGGAAGGACTTCTGTGGGCAACCATGGCGCAAGTGTGGGAAGACAGACGTCCATTCCCAGAGATCTTAGCGTGACCTGTATTCCTAGGCAGGGGGAGCTGAACCTAAGGAAATGCAAACTTCTGTAGACTTCCAAAGTCCTCAGCCTTACCTCAAAATTCCTGTCTTTTTACTCAGATGTCCCTGGGGAAATGGAGCAAAGATATTTTACCAAAAGGCAACAGACTGAAACTGATTTTGCTAAACCTTTTAAAAAAACTCTCAGAAGATCTCATTTCATTATTACCAAACAGTGTGTGTTCATCACTTTAATTATAGGAAAAATCGATAGGGCATATAGAAGTACATGGCATATTTTACCCGCCACTGGCACTTGTTCACTTTATTAAGCACGCCTTTCTGAGCAGAAATAGCAGCTGCAGCTAACCAAAGCCTGAGTATCACAGAGCAAAGATTTCTCTTGCACTCAATTTATCTCATGCGCGGTGCCTTCACCATTGCAAACAGCATGTTTTCAGTAAATGAAACTGAAAACAAATTGAAAAGGCAATAATGGATGCATTCACTGATTAGTGCAACCGAGCAGATTACTAATTCACAAATATTGGAACTAGCACTGATTGAGATGAATGAATTTCTCATAATTTAATAATGCAAATCACGCTAACAGAGGAGACCTCCGGTAATTAGTGGCAGTAGAAGAATTCCTATGCATGCCAACTGATAGATGCAACATTGAGAGAGCTATTTATCTTGTTGCTTTATTCAAAATCTTTTCTACCTTCTATGGTATTTATTATTTACTCTGTGTCTCCTTATCATTTATATGTTATAAATGAACTCCTCTCTTCTGAAGGAGATTGGATGCCTGGGATTATGGCAGCTAAATTTTGCAATTTAATAATTCTATTTTTATCAGGTATATTTAAATATGTGACTCACTGGAACTGTAGCAGCGGTTTTAAATATTTAGTAAATGTTAGTAGAAGCATTTTTCAAAATTTCTCTCTTACGAAAAAATAACAACTGGCAACATCACTTCATCACAAAAAACAAGCAGGAAAAATCACAAACCTGTTTTTAAAGAAAAATGTCCAATGAAATGCCTTTCTATCTAGAACTTCTGGGTAGGTAAAATGAACTACTTAAGACATAGTTTAAGTAGCTCTATAATTCCAAACTTCTACCATGAAGCTTCATTAAAGTATATAAATTAGTACTATTGTCAGAGATAGCATTAAGTATTCAATAAGAGTAGACTTAATGCAATTAATAGCAATTAAAATTATACTTTTATGATGTCAGCCACCAGCATTGTAAAGACATAATTGCCTGTAAGGACTTTCATACCATATTTATCCTCTAAAACTGTCCAATTTATATGAAAAATGCCAAAAACATAGCCCATATGGGTACCATTATCTTCTTGGATTTTTCGAAGTCATCTGTCTTATGCAGCATGTGCACATTAGGCTAATTTGCTTTAATTAGTTTTTTTCTCATTTTGTTAATAGGCATGTTGGTGTGAAGTTTTTATTTCAGAGGTACAGATGCTAACTTTCCTCATTCTGTTGCTATTAAGGGGTCAGTCTACTTTGTGATAAGCTGGACTCAACCACTTGAAAAGGATCTCTCTTCACAATACTAGATGATACACCTTATCCAGCATAAAAGCTAGGCTGCTCTTACTTACAGTAATAGGGAGCATCTTGAATTCTCACAATTAAGTAGTAGTTAAATACGAAAGAACAGCGCTGCTCTTTCTGCCCTGGCCAGGCATTGCTGTATAGACATAATGCATTAGATAAACTAATGAACTGGTTTCGGAACAGTCATTTGTGACTCCTCCAAGCAGTCACAAGAATTACCACAAATGTGGACCAGGAGGCACACAAAATGAGAAATGCTTTTACTTCCAACACCCAGTCCTGTCTCACGCCTCAGACTTTAAAGACACTGAATACTGATCAATTAAAATGATTGTATTAATTCTTATTATTTGTTCTCTAATTTGTAAAATTGTCTAACAGTGAACTCCTGCAAAGTTTATTATAAAAATAATGACATATGTACAAAGAGCAAAACATATCATTAAACGTTTTGGCTCTCTGGGGACAGAAGTTTTTTACACAGGTTATTTAGAAGGTTCAGCAGAATTTCCAGATGAAACTTAAAGAATTTAGCGGAAAATATTAAGAGTGAGTTTATTTGTTTGTTCATGTGATAAATGTATTCAGCTTGTACATATGTCTTTACCTCATGAAAGATATTTATTTTATTCATAAAATTATTTTGTTATTAATTTTCCATGTTTAATCTATATATGCTGTCATCATGAAACAAACTTTGTAAATCCATGCAATCTTACAACTGTAAGATTATAAAAATTATAGAATTTATTTAAAAGAAGTACATTGTGTTCCAATAAGCAATAAAATA